>NJCR01001445.1:0-47550 GCA_002234235.1 Fusarium hostae
AAAACAAACGAAGACAACGAAAAGAAAAGCCGCCAAAAACACCAACGGTTGAGAGGATGTTCTTTAATCAGTATCCAAAATCTTAAATTAATTGAATAAATACTCGTTGTTATATATTTGATTGAAGTCATCTACAGATCCGGATGTGAAGTAATCACGGGTGTGCGGGGACCGGGGGTGTACGGGGTGGTGGGGACATATGTTAGATCAAGGGTTCATTGCCTATTTAGTCCGTTCGGTATTAGCAGCATTCATCACCACCAAGTTTGGTGATATGTTGGCCGTAGTCGATTGTATTCTCAGGTCTCAACGATAACCATCCTGGGCTATAGTACCACGTTCGACAGCTCTTTTGATTACGTAGCACTTTACTTGTCTCCGCTTTGATGCATTATCATCATTCTTCAACGCATTATATGAGTCAAGGAACGGCTCGGGGAACCGTAGTGATATATTTTACCTTTAATAGTAATAGTGTTGCTGCAAACTCCTGTATTGTAAGACGTTAGTAAAATGATTTACAAGGGACATAATGCATGATATTCTTCTCAAACTGTTGCACCTGCACCATTGACGAATCTGCGTCTGTTTATGCTTCTAGAATTTGCGGGTCGACTTCTCTCACAAGTACATACATACAACAGCACCTCCACAGTCATCCACGTTAATGGTGTTGTGACCCTGGCTCGCTTGGACTCTTGACAGCTCGGATCCTCTACTCTTTTGATCACCGTTATCCGACCATTGGATCCTTCGGATATACTTACGCGGGTCTGTCACTGCAAATCCCGGCCTGTCAATGTTTTGAAAGTCTCCATGTTATCCGGTGTTACATCGTTTGGGCCTCGCGCTGAAGTTGGCATGGCAAGAGCAATCGATATTGGTAATAATGAGCTGATTGCTTCCTGCCTTGCGTAGTCCCTGCCCGGGAAACCCCTCTCCGCACTTGCTATTCTCGTCGTCACTGCTCGGCCATCCATGTTTCCTGTCTTTGCCCTATTCAGCAGCATCTTACGCAGACATTGGATTCAATCACTTTTTCCTCCTGCATTCAACCTCAAACAAACTGCAGCAAACAGCACACACGGATGCAGCCTGTATGCACGAGCATACACCTTGACTCATAACATTCACACAAGTATCTCGTTGCACGATTCATCGAAACGCACGCAAGAGGGGCCAAGTCTTCATCAAGGACATTGCCTTGTTCGCAGCCTGTGCTAGGTAATGGATGTTTGCCCAGCGCAGTTCCGACGGACCAGTTCCTATTGGATCACCGAATTGAGACATTTGGGACAAAAGACCGATACTACCGTTTTCACACTTCGATCTGATAGCAAATTCGCTGCGGTTTGTTCAGACGACTGCCCATGCGAAGCTACAATTGGCCTTCCTCTTTCGTCTATCCATTTGACCGCCTCTGCTGGACATCTTTGCTTTCATGCGCTCACAAATCACAGCAGGGTACATTTGTCGTTGCCATTGACACACCTCAGAGAACGATCGATCATCGAACCTCCACCGACCATGTTAATCCCACCATTGCATCGACCTGCCTATGGGATTTGTTGCCGCGAAAGTTCATCAGACAAGAGATGGAAGCGTCATACCAATCTTGGCGATCCCAGATAGCCGGGTTTCAATTTCAGGACCTACCCAGGGACTGTTTACGATACTTGCATTTATGACAGCTACCTCAGTTGATATGGCACTGATCAACAGTCTAGAACACCTCATCTAAGAACCGAAAACTTGATTTTCATGCGAGATCCTAGTGTTGTGTGACACTAAAGGTATCTGCCTTGTCTGGCCCCGTACCGCTGAACCAACGATCGGCAATTCGATATATCGAGAGTCCACAACGATACCTCTCAGTTCACTGGCCATTTGAAAAGCAGAAGCGCTGTTAGCCCATATACGTACTGTTCGTGGGGATTTAAGAGGCCTCCGCTTGGTCAATGCCGATGAACGGATCTACAGACATGTTTGATTCAACCTGACCCGCCGATGATAGCTTTCTCACACACCGGCCAGCCATGATACGCTTTTTATCAACTACAATCCACCGTCCACGTTTTTTATATGTTCGGTGTGGGATTGGAAGAGATCTGTTGGTCCGGAAGAAACCGCTCAGTTTCAAAACGTAATGATCGGCATTTATGATCTTTGAGCAGTCCACATTTGGCGACGTAACGACTTTGTCACTGAACAAACCACTAAGCACCAATGTTTCACAACAGCCTGAATTGCAATTTCCACGCTTTTTTAGGGTTAACGTCTCTATAGAGAGTAAGACTCTCCACAAAAAGCAGGCATCTTCCCGGTTGCAGAGTCAATGGTACCATGGGGTAACATTCAGTGCTTATTCTGTGTCTCGGTCAAAGTGGCCATGGCACCGGGGATGTTTGATTTGTGAAAGCCCATGAAGCAGAGCCGTGTGTTTCTCTTAGTGCTGAGGTGTGACCTATCATTGCGAAATCCTATATCAAAGGTTCCTAAGCCTACTTTACAACTTGTTGCGTCTCAGAGCATCCTTGACTGCCAGATTAGTATGTTCAAAAAGTGGTTGGATCGACCAAAATAGGTGGACCAAACTGAGACAGCGACGGTCTTGTGTGATTACAAAACGGTGAGCGAGTCTCGCTCTCATATCATGAAAGATGCCACTAAGTTGGTAAGTGGTTTTCAACATCTTCATTTGATGGCACTTCCAAAAAAGGGTGAGTTGAAACAATGAAAACCCACGGCACAGACACCGTTATGAACGTCACGGAACCTTTATTGATTGAAAACGTCGCAGGAATCAGCTTGCCCTACCCTACAGTTGATGCTGCCATTGTGCACGTGACCATACTCGGTGAGATGACATCTCCACGGCGACCCAAATAGGAAAGTCATCACCTTTGCGTGAGATCCATAAAAACTGTCATCAACATGTTGCACTCATCAATCTCATTCTCTCAGAATCGCGATCACATCCGGTTCCGAGTACGCCAAGTCTCTCCGACCTGCAGAACAAACAGTATCATAAACTTCAATGCGCCTTGATCCTTGTTCTCTGTCGCAGAGATACCACCCTTCATCCAGCTCAATCGCGAGCTCGGCAGAGATATAAGCACACCGAGACGCCGCATTGCACGACACAATGACGGCAGTATCATCCAAGTCACAAAGTCCTGCCTCTGCCTCGCGCGATGACTGGGATGCTTCTGAAGCTGGACCGTTGCTTGCGCGGTTCGTTGGTGGCGGACAACTTGCCCCAGATGCTGATACCGAGGCCTCAACCCTTATCGGCACCGCGTCGCCAGGTGACTATGGAGCCGTAGCCTCCTCTGGCGATGGCACGGCGGAGGAAGCGGGCGTTGCGAAGCCGGAGGGCAAACCGCTGCCGAAACTCCAGGTGTTGCTGCTCTGCTATGCGCGTGTGATGGAGCCGATTGCCTTCTTCTCCATCTTTCCCTTTATTGCGCAGATGGTTCAGGAGAATGGCAATCTACCCAAGAGTGACGTTGGTTTCTATAGCGGCCTCATTGAGTCGCTTTTCTCGGCTACGCAGATGACGGTACTTCTCAGCTGGAGTCAACTTGCGGATCGTATTGGTCGGAAGCCTGTTCTTCTCATCACGCTTTTCGGCACCGCTGTTGGACCTGTGTTATTCGGCATGTCCAAGACGATCTGGCAGATGATCCTGTTCCGATGTATAGCGGGTCTATTTTCTGGCTCTGGCCTTGTCATCAGGACTATGTTATCCGAACTCAGCACCCCTGAGACACAGGCCAAGGCCTTCAGCTGGTTCGCATTTGGTGGAAACGTGGGAATATTTTTGGGTCCCATCATCGGTGGTGCTCTAGCGGATCCAGCTCATCAGTTTCCACGAGCGTTTGGAAATGTCCAGTTCTTCATCGACTATCCCTACGCGCTGCAAGGTATCGTTGTTGGTCTGATTAGCTCTACAAGTTGCACCACAACCGCTTTCCTTCTGAAAGAAACACTTCATGAGCCGAAAAAGTCTCATCATGAAGAGAATGGCCAGCCTCGAATGTCAACCTGGGAACTAGTCAAGTCTCGTCAAGTGGCTCTCGTCCTTTGGGCCTACAGCCATGCCATGTTCCTCGCCTTCGTGTTCACGGCCATTCTTCCTGTCGTTCTTTACACACCTGTTGAGCTTGGAGGCACAGGCTTTAACGCATTCCAGATCTCCATTTACATGGCCATTCAAGGTGCTAGCCAAGCCATGTGGTTGCTCATAGCCTTCCCCATACTTCACCGACGTCTTGGTACGCGCGGCGTCATGAAAATCTGCGGATATGCGTACCCCTGGTTCTTCATTGGATTCATCATTCTGAACACGCTTTTGCGCGCAGATACGCACGCTACTACGGTTATCTTCTGGATCTTGGGCGCGGCGGTCACCATCGTTGGACCTGGTGTCTCGATGGCCTTCACAGGCGTGCAGCTAGCCCTCAACGACGTTGCGCCGGACCCTCATTTCCTGGGTACGTTGAATGCTTTGGCCCTGAGTCTTGCGAGCGGTATAAGAGCCATCGTGCCAGGTGCTGCAACGGCCATTTATGCCGTGGGTGTTCGTGGGCAGATCTTCTGGGGTCATCTGGCGTGGGTGATAATGATTCCTTGTGCTGTGGGCTTTACTGTAGCTTGTCAGTATATACCCGAGGGAAAGAAGTCTTCCAAGGATGATAATGAAGATGATGAGAATGAATCGTGAGAAAATAGTGATTCGTTATTGGAAATGGTATATGATAAGATTGGTCGTATACATGGAGCATAGCGATCAAAATCTGTAACTCAAGAGTGAAGATTGTGATATTGCAACGCATGGTGGTTTGCTTCAGGCATTTGTATATGAGAGTTTGGGCTGTGAATGTCTATGGTGGCAGAGAAAGACTCTGCTCTCGGGCGAAGATTATGTGGTGGTCATTGAATCATCCATCATGAATCATAGGGTCAGGCATCTTTCATAGCATAGGATGACGAAGTAAATCACGAAATACATCTTTGTTGCCAAATAGCATTTCATTGCTTGTCATCATCTCATTCACTTTACACGGGATACAAACTTGAACTTGAAATAATAAAATGGATATTTAAAACCGAAACTAATCCAGTACCTGACGCCTCATACACATTCCGTTCTCTGTCTAACCTCCTTCATTTCTAATTGTCTTGATGACATGACATAAAACCATGATAGCATAAATCGCCAGTAAAAACACACGGGGAATGATTCCCATATCATAAAACCTCCTCAATATGTCCTTCTCTCCTTTACTGCTGGAGGTACTTGAGAATCTGCTCCCGCTCCTCAACGGGCATCACTCTGAGCACCTCACGAACACCAGTCCATCCAGCCTTAGCGTGGCCTCGGACAACGCTGGCAACCTCAGCTGCCAACACCTCAGACTTGAGCGTCTCGACCTTCTCGCTGATGGTCTTGCGCTCAGTCTCGTACCACTCAGTAACCGCCTGGTCGTTCTTCTCCCAATCAACAATGCCTGACCAGCTGCGGAGAAGGTGCAGGTATCTGTCACGAGTCTCCGTGTTCTTGGTAGCAGTCTGGCTGTGAGAAGTGCTGATGATGGTGGAAGTCATGCGGCGGAGGATGTACTCCTCGTTGAGACGTCGGCGAAGACGCCAGTAGAAGAAGCGTCGAGCGTTAGTCCACTCAAGAACGTCACGGATGACACCCTTGGCCTTCATGCGGCCAGCACGGTCGTGGAGATCGGCGAACTGCACGGCAATCTGGGCGTACACGGGCAGTAGCTGCTTCTCACGGATGGCCATCTTCTTCTTAATCTCGTCGGTCTCCTCCGTGGACAGGCTGGGGTCCTCGAGCTGCTTCTTGAGACCAGCATAGGTAGGATCCATGCGGGCCATGGTCTGGACCTGCTTGTCCTTGCGGTACTTGATACCAATGATACCCTCGGGCTCAAGAACACCACCACGGGCCTCGGTATCGGCGTACATCTCCATGGCGGTGGAATTGATGGTAGGATCGACGACCACCCAAGATCCACCACGGAGCTCACCGAAGGGAGGAATGTAGATGAAGATGGGCTGCTCGTACTTGACAAGGGCATCGACGATGAAGGAACCGTACTTGAGGACCTCGTTGTACATGTCGCGCTGGCCACCCGAGAAACCACGCCAGTTGGCAAGGATCATGAGAGGAAGCTGCTCACCATTGTTGAAGTCGTTGATAGCCTGGGCAGTCTTGAAGGCGGAGTTGGGGTACCAGACACCACCAGCCTCGTTGCTAACCTGCTCGATAGAGTCAGGGTTAGCAGGGTCAGCAGGGGTGATGTTCTCCACAGATCGGACCTCGACAGCGATAACACCCATAGGAATACCGCCAAGACGAGCACGACCAACAACAACAGTCTTGGCCCAGCCACCGAGAGCCTCAACGAAAGAGTCCTTATCGAAGAGACCAGACTCAAAGCCGTTCTCGCCCTCGCGACCACTGATCATCCATCGGACGTCATAAGGCTGCTTCTGGGGAGGGAAGTAGGTAATATCACGGTTCCAGTCATCAACGCTAGGGCTGACAGGGACAGGGCTGTTGCGCTTCTCAGGCACGAACGACATCCATTCGACGATCTTGGAGACACCAGCGAAGTCATCGTTGGCGGTCATGTGAGAGACACCGTTGCGATACATGATCTGAGTGCCACCAAGCTGAAGGTTAGAGGTGTAAACCTCACGACCAAGCAGGTTGTTGAGGGCAGGGGCACCAGTCAGGATGATGGGTTGACCCTCAATCTGGACAGCACGCTGGCCAAGACGGACGAGGTAGGCACCAATACCAACGGATCGGCAAGTGACAAGGGTGACAGTGAAGATATCGTTGTAGGCACGGCTGGTGGCACCAGCAATAAGACCAGAGCCTCGCAGACACTCAACACCGAGACCATCCTCCTTACCAATAACGGTGACGATCTTGTGTCGCTTCTCGCCATCCTCAGAGACCTCCTCGGTGATGACGTCTTTCTCGAAGCGAGTCTTGGTCTCCTCATCGAGGTAAAGGTACTTGAAGCCAGAATCCTGCTTCTCGGGGTTGTTCCAAGCAACCTTGAAGTGGCCCATGAGCTCATCAGCAAGGCCAAGGCGAGCACCCGAGTTAGCAGACAGGTAGATACGTGGGATACCCAGCTTGCGAGCAAGCTCAGTGCACTTGTGGAAGAAATCGTCTTCCTTAGGACCGAATGAACCAATCTTGTAGGTGATATCGTTGGCAATGACGATGAAGCGACGGCCGTTAGGGTACTCAGGGGTGCGGGCCCTGAAGATCCAACCGACCATACCGCAGGTGTTGGTACCAGGCTCACGGTTGACCTCATCAAGGCTGTCCTTGTCATCGAGAACAAGCTCAGTGAAGCTGATGCAGTCACCGGTCTTGGGCTGCTGGGAAGCCAGGCTAGGCTGAGCCTTGACGGCCTTGACCCACGAGTTCTGAATAGCCTGTCGGAAAAGCTCAGGGAAATCATAAACGTACTGAGTTCCCATAAGATGAGCCTTGTAACGCTTGGGCTGGAGCCAGTTCTTGGTGGCATAGGGGGTAGAAACTGGCATCAGATGCATAGGACCCTTCTCGTGAGTACCGCCAATGCTGTGGAAGACCCACTCACCCTTCTCCGACTTGCGCTCGGCGTACATGTCGACATCGACAACGTAACCAGAGGTGTTGGTGATGACGACACGCAGGGGGTAAGGCTCGCCGGTCTGGGGATCAGTGCAGATGATGCGAATCTCGACCTGGGCGATACGGAGTCTCCAAGCGCGGATACCAAATCGGTCAAGGAAGCCCTGAAGACTCTCCTCAACCTCCTTGGGCTGAAGCTGGAACACAGGGGAGAAGTTGATGAAGACCTGGTTCAGATCAGAGTTGTTGTTGCCGATAATTTCGAGAGCATCGAAGATATCGTTGACAACGCGGTCAGCCTCGGAAATGAGATACTCAGCAGTAGGGATCTCGTCTCGGAGACGACCAGGTCGAATGACAGCACGGGTGAAGTATCGCTTGTCAGTGTCCACGTTCTTGCCAATACCCTCGTAAACGTGGATACTCTTGTTCTCAGTGAAAACGGGCTTGATGTGGAACTTGCTGAGACGAGCAAGCTCAAGCTGGAAAGCAAGAGCAGGCTCGCTGTGACGAATACTGTCATCCTCCTTGTACTCGGGTCCACGGAAAGTGTAGTAACCGGGGTAAGAACCATCGCTGTGACCGCCGATGAATGTCAGGCGACGGACACCACGGGCAAGGAGCTCATCCTTGAACTGCTCAACAATAGGGAGAATATCCTCGAGGGCCTCTCGGTCGTCGCGGCTCTCGAGATCACGAATAGCCACGTTGATAACAGCCGAGAGTTCTTCCTCCTGCTGCTTGGGCTGAGCAGGCTTGCGCTTACCGCTAAGGTCGGGGATGAGACCAGGAGTGCCGGGGGTGTTCTTCTTCTTCTGCTTCTGCTCGAGGGCAAGAGCCTCAAGAGCCTTGGCAATGAGATCCTCAGCTTCATCGATGTACTTGCAAGGAACAATGACACCCTTTCGTGTAGGCTCGTCCTCCCACTTGCCAGAAAGATAAGACATATCACTGATCGAGTGGATTCGCTTAAAGTTGAACTCGCCTCCACTAGGGGTAGCAGGAGTAGAAGGAGCAGCAGACTGCAGAGGAAGACCGAACTCAGACTGGCCAAGCTTTCGGAGCTGGAAATCCCAGGAAACGAACTGAGGAGCATCGTTCTCATCCTGGTGGTACTCAATCTTCTTGAGGATGTACGCACGATAAGCTCGGCGAACGTAAACCTCAAGAGAAGCCAGAGACACCCAAGGATCGTCGTGAGCGAAGAACATGGTCAAAACATCGAATACAGTGTACTTGGAGTCAACGACCTCCTTGATAATATCAAGGCTAGGCTCTCGGTGGTCCCAACCAGTCTCACCGTATCGAGACTCGATGACGGAAGAGCGGAGGATGTGCTCCATCTGGGCGGTTCGCTCCTCAAGGGAGGGAAGAGCACACTGGATCATAATCTCACGAGCCTTGAGGGAAACCTTAGAGGTGGGACGCGATTGAAGCTCAGTGAGCAGGCGAAGAGTCTCGCGAAGGTTCTTGGCGATGCTGCCAGCGTTAGGCTTGTTGGGACGGTACTCCTCAAGGATAGCCAAGATGAGAGAGCTCTTGGAGCTGACACGGCTGTGAGAGAGAACGGTGTGAACAACCTTCATGATGTCCTCCTTGTGCTGGTCACGCAACTGAAGGATAACAGCATCCTCCTGGGGCTGGTTCATGAAGAGATTCTCAACCTCCCAGTACTGCTCAAGGAGACCCTTGATGACGTTGAGCTCTCGGTTCTTCTGGCCCTCGGTGTACATGTCGAGAACCTCAGTCAGAGGGGAGAGTGTGCCCTTGAGAATGTCGGCATCACCGGCATCGACATTGTCCTCGAGGAACTTGTTGAAAGCCTTGGTGAGAGCCTTGGCGGGAAACTCTCCATGACGAGACTTGCTGCGCTCAACGATCTGAGTGAACTGGGCGTCGAGCTTCTGAGGCATACGAGAATGGAGGGCAGAGAACTGGGCGTTCCACTCGCTGTAGGGAAGTTCAGGATCGCGGAGAACCTCAATGAGCTCCTTGAGGGTGTTGGCCATGATGACAGAGTTGTCATAACCCAAGAGAATGTTGTGAAGGATGTTGTAGAGGAGAGAGAAGCGCTGAGCGGGCTTGGCGCCGACAACAACAGGCTCGCCATAGGCGGGGAGCTTGTCAACGAAAGCCTGAGCCTGCTTGACGCGGCTGGGGTCGTCAAGGGCCAAGATACCGAGGATGTCACCAGCCTCAAGAGTAGCTCCGGGCTGCTTGATGAGCTGGACAACACCATCTTCTTGAGCAACGAGAGGCATGTACATCTTCATGACCTCAACTTCGGCGAAAGCCTGGCCGGCACGAACATGGGCACCGTTCTCAACGGAGTACTTGACAAGCTTACCAGGGCTGGGAGATCGAAGCTGGGTAGGGTCGTTCTCCTGCTCAAGCAAGCAGGTCTTGCTGTCGACGGAAAGACGGGTAGCGCCAACCTCTTCCTTCCAGTAGACGTTATGACTGCGGCCGTCAAGAAGGACAAGGAGACCACCATCGCTCAGAGAACGGACACCAATGGAGCACTTGGAACCGTTGATGAAAAGGTGGTAACTGTCAACGCTGGCGCGTGTAGCGGTAAACTTGTAACGGTAACCCTCGTAGATGAAGTCAATGGTGAAGACGGTCTTAAGAACGTCCTTAGAGGGCACTTGACCCTTCTCAAGTCCGGCTCGGTACTCAGCCATGCAGGCCTCGCTGGCAATGTGAGCCTTGGTGACGGCACCACAAACAACAGCAAGCATGGTCTCGGGTCGCTCAGCAGTAAGACGCTTGGAGATAAGCTCATCCAACCAACCAGTGGAGATGGTGTTCTCCTCGAAAGCCTCGGTCTCGAGAAGCTTGATGAGGTACTCAATGGTGGTTCGGAAATCACCACGAATGCTCAGCTCCTTGAGAGCCATAACCATGTGTTTCCTTGAAGCAGAACGGTTCTCACCATAGGCAAAAATATGACCGAACTGACTGTCGGAGAAACTGTGAATACCACCCTGAGAACCGACGGAGAAGTAACCCCAGACGTTGGAGCTACTCCTGAAGTTGAGCTCGTGCATCACACCGTTGGAAGGCTTGAAACCTTCACCAGGATCCTCAGAGGTGATTCGGCAAGCGGTGGTGTGGCCCTTGGGTTGGGGTCGTCGCTGGCTCATGGATGTACCCTCATTCTTGAACTCAAAGTCGATCTCGCTTGAGGTCTTGGGGTCGACACCGTACAGGAGTCGAATATCACGGATTCTGTGGAGAGGGATACCCATGGCAATCTGAAGTTGGGCAGCGGGCAGGTTGACACCACTGACCATCTCAGTGGTAGGATGCTCGACCTGGAGACGGGGGTTAAGCTCCAGGAAGTAGAACTTGTCGTCGGCATAAGAGTAGAGGTACTCGACAGTACCGGCGGAGACGTAACCGACGAGCTTACCGAGACGAACAGCGGCATCCTCCATAGCCTTGAACGTATCGGCCTTCGCAATGGTGACGGGAGCCTCCTCAATAATCTTCTGGTGACGTCGCTGAACGGAACAATCACGTCCGAAGAGTGAGATGTTGTTTCCGTACTGATCAGCAAGAAGCTGAACCTCAAGATGTCGAGCGTTGCCGGCGAGCTTCATGATGAAAATGGGAGAACCGGGGATTTCGCTGGCAGCGGCCTTGTAGAGAGCCTCGAAGCCCTCTTCCTCGGTGGCCTTTCGGATACCCTTACCACCACCACCTTCGGAAGCCTTGATCATGACAGGGAAGCCAATCTCCTTGGCCCTCTCAAGACCCTCCTCCCATGATGTTACGCATCCCTTAGCGTAAATATCATCGGTGACGGTGACAATACCCTTGTCGTCGATGGCGACCTCGCTGACGCCTGTTCCTGACCAAGGAATACAGGGCACTTCGGCGTGCTGTGCTACAATTGTGGAGGAAATCTTGTCACCTAGTGATCGCATGGCAGATCCAGGAGGTCCGATGAAGACAATCTTATTGGGGGAGGCAGCCAGCGACTCTGGCAACTTTGGGTTTTCTGAGGCGTGACCCCTGAACATCTCGTTAGTCCATGTGTGTAAAATCGCAGCGAGACAAAGTCTCTCAGAGCCAACTCACCATCCAGCCCAGACGGCATGGACATTCATGCGCTCAGCAATATCCACAATCAGCTCGACATTGGCATAGTTGTGGTTGTTTGTACCGCCGGGGACCTCGACGTAATGGTCGGCCATTCTAATGTATTCTGCGTTGGCCTGCAGATCTTCGGGGGTAGCCATCACAGTGAAGTGAATGGCTCGCTCGTCACCGAACGTCTCGTAAGCCCATTTTCGGACTGATCGAATCTCCTTAACGGCGGCGATACCGTTGTTGGCAATGAGAACCTGCAGAACAAAGTTACCGTTAGCAAAACCGTCACGATCGCTTCAGAAGTTCAGAACTGGCGGGGTAGACGGGATTGGTCCAATTCTAACCCCCCAAACTCCAATTCTGGCGGGAAAGAGATGTCCTTACGTTGGTGATGACAGTGTGACCATCATTCTGGCCAACAAAGTCCTTGACCTTGCTCGGAGGAGCATTCTCCAATCGGTTGCCGCCGATGAAGTGGTCTGCAATATGGAACTTCTCTGCATACGACGCCTTGCCATTGACATAGGGCACCGACCGCCCATTGGCACCCTCCTGGGCACCAGCTGAGATCTCAGTCATGGCTACTGCGTTTATGTGTGAAGAGGAAGAAAGAAAGGAGGAGAGGAGGAGATTATGAAGGAGGAGTAGTCGAAAAAGGAAGTCGGAGATTCGAAATGAGGAGGAGTTTGATCAGGTTGAGAGAGTTGAGTTGTGTCGCTCTCAGGTCGTCATATGAGCCGGTCAAAGTGGCGGGCGCGCAAGGGCAGTAACGGGCAGGGGTAGCTCCGGCCGAAGAAAAAACAAGATCCGACGGGACGGGAGCTGGGCCTGTTTTCTGCTGGTACTGTTGGGAAAGCAAAAAAAAAAAAAATGTGTCCCAAGTGTGGTATAGGCGCTAAAAATACAGAAGGGTCGAAGGGTAGGTACTGTCTGTAATTAAGATGAGGTGGATAGAGGGAGGTAAAAAGGAAGACGTTCTTGGTTGAGGAGGACCAGAACAGATTATGTGGATGGATTGAACAAGGTATTAATCTCGTTCGTCTTCCTTTGAGTTACCACTTTGAGGATTGAGCAAGGTGAGGGAGGACAGAAGAGAAGAAGAAATCTTCATCAAGAAAAAAAAGAAGTGGGAGGTCATCAACACAAGTACAAGTACAGTACCAAAGAACCTGAAGCTTGGATTGGCTTTGGGATGTACAAATTCAATGGATCTGCAAAGACTCTCCACTACATCTTCCCCTTGTGGGTTGTTGACTTGGTACTGTTGACTGCTGTTGGCTGGTGGCAAGCATCTCTCGGCACCTGGCGCGGAAGAGAAGCTAGAAACTAGAACTGTTGGGAGACAAACCCGCCTGGGCGTACAGTAAACCGACCCCCTGGGGCTTGGGGCGGGGTGCACTAGGACAATATCCAGTGAGAGACTATTCTAAGTATGATACAGTATCCAGCATTCTACAGTGTACCCCAATGGAAAAAATATCGACTCAAAGGGTGGAGTTTCTCAATGTCATGTCGGCTTTGCAATGACCCGGAATGCAGTGGAGGGGAAGCCATTCAGGGTCCCCGTCCGTCTATAACTAGACTGGGATTAGATTCTGACATGGATGGTTGAGGGGCCGGTATTTTTCGTTGCGGGTGGAGGTGGGGGCCGTAAAACGCCAGACAATAACACTCAAGCACTTCAGCTCCCATCTCATTCCCAGCCAAGCCAAGGCGGCTCTGGGGAGCGATTGATGGGGAGGGGCACAGCCATGGGTAATGCCATTTACTAGGGGCGCATTGGCTTGAAGCTATGAATGGTTGAGGTCAATGAATGATGATGTTACGGAGACCGAACAAAAGTCTCCGGATTCCGTATCGGAAGCCGGTGTACATTGTGCGTTACAAGAAGTCATGGTATAATTGGAGAAGAGAGTTTATGATGATGCAAAACTCAATCCACTATCTAAACGGGTTCCTGAACGGGTATGTTGTGAAGGATCAGCTGACAGCTTCACGATTGATATTCATTAATGCCCGTGTAAGTCAATACCCGATGCAGTATTTTCCTAGACTCACGGCTGTAAACTGTATAGAAATGCAATATAAATCTTAATCGATGAATCCTTAATTTATACTGAAGCTGTTTTCTACTCAATAAGGCTCCGATGTTGAATTCGGAGATTTTCGGTACTTATTTATCGGAGGTGGCTTACATGTCCGGAACCCGATCATCAACTTCATCACAAGATGCTATCTGGTCAGTTTAATTCCCGATTTTCTCTCCGGCGCTCATAAATCCAATCGTAGTCATTAATGTTATTCTGAACAGCATCTGTCTTCTATAAAACAAGTGTCCCTGTGTCAATCCTCCCATACCATCACGGTCTTGACAGCATCCTCCCTCAGTCCTCAATACCTTACCTTATCGTACCACAAGGCTGGCACCTCATATCTATCTCACGTACGTACACACCCCTTCCATTTACAAACTAGCAGATCTCCAAGAAAACCAAAAAGCCACAAACACGAACCGCATGTTGGGAACCAGTCAGGGGTTAGAGATTCTAATCGAGGCGTTGAGTTGCGGCTCCAACGTTTTGACGTGACGCCTGAACTTCCTGTGATCCGAACCCCATTGACTTGAGCATTTACCGAGCGAGATCGAACGTGAAGATAGCTTGGATAAGGTCAGGGATGAGGGCTGGGGTGAGAAGGCTGATTACTACGGTGAAGGTGTAAGTGGCTAATTCCTTATTCTGGTGTCCTTGGACAATATTATTGTATATCAATTCGTTTTGTTCCATTGGTGTACAGGTTTATCGATTGGTTTGTCTGTTGATCAGCCACTGTACATAGATGATGCTATTCGTATCTTTCAAAGCTTCCCTTCAAGCCTCATGTATATAGATACACATGCAATCTAACAACCGCTCGACTCACCAATCACCTCTTTCCCATTTAAACAACTCATCTCCAGATTGCTTATCTCCCCAGTCGTTCATAGAACGTCGCGCACTCTGTCTTTCCCCCAATCACCATCCTCAATATCTCAACCCCAAGCTATCGTCGTCATCCCTCAAAATCCTACCCTAGAATCTCAATCTCAGATCCAACAACGAACTCCCCCCACTTCCCACTAGCGCCCTACCTTAATTCTCCCACACCCCCTTGACGGGTACCAAGAAAAAAAAGGATCTCCCCAATTGTTGAGTTCCCCAATCCCCAAGGTCAACCAATCAGACATTTCACCTTTTTCGGGGTTTTTATCGTTCAATTTCAGAGCCGCAGCCTCGTTACCCACGGTCATCCTCCGAATCCCCAACATTGTACGCATGGATATTTGGGTTTGGTTTCAGGAGGTGAGGTGTTGATATTGCCGGAGGGCCAGCGGAGCCGAAGTTCGGCGATACGTGGACCTGAGCTGCATACTTTTCAATGTTGATTGAGTTTGAACCGTTTATGACTGAGAGTCTGATATGTTGGCATTGATCTACAATCACAAGTTGTCACTGGTTACGTGTAATATCCCAAGAGTAATAATACCTCTGCTAAGCTCAGGGAAAACAAGGTTGCATCCGTTGTTCCGATCAATGGATCTCGGCTCAACAGCTTCATTTAACCTCAACCACTACCTATGATGAATTAAACGTTTGATATGATCCCTGAACCGGTCATCGTAAACTCAAGCTTTCACTCGAGTCAACATTGAGTTCTTCATATCAAACATTCATCTTAACTCATTATTACTGAAGGCAATGCCACTTTTATCTTTACATAGCACTTGAAACCACCATGAAGTTATCGGTATGTATTGGGCGTATCTAGACTAGGCTTTATCTCCAACTCCCCAGTCCTCAAGTTAAAGCTAAGATATTGTATCATACGCCTCCACAGTCTGTATCTACACCTCCCTCTCACTCCTCCTACTCCAATTTGCACAAAGGAAAGAAAATAGATAAATAATTCAAGATCGTAAGGCAAACAGACTAATCTAGCCCGCGGGCCGTTGCCTCAGCCTTGTCAGACATCGTACGACTCCCCACTGATGTCCGCCCTCCCCCGCGAGCAACCTTACTTCAGTGAGAAAAGTAAAGGTAGCCTCGCATCAACTCTTCCCCAGTATTACCCGCTCCCATCTCGCAAGCCGTTTTTTTATTTAAAATAGGACCATCCAAGTGATTTGCCCGGTCGATGACTCGCTTTTGGAGCGGTACACCCCCGTCTCTCCAGGCCCGGCCGGTATAGCATGTACGGATATGTGACTCGGACATATGTACACCTAGCCAGGCCCTCCCTTCTAGAAAAACAAAAGAAAAAATAATAACAATGCCATCCATGTCTTCATAACATCCGTAAACCCCGGTGCCGAAATCCCATGTACCCAAAGAAGCAGAAGTATTAGTAACGAAGTCTGCCAGAGAGCAAGAAGTGGAATTCCGTAACCATCGTCAACACCGTCTTCGCCGTCTTGAAGCGCCAGCCGTAAAAGTATGCCGAACCGTCCATGCCACCCCTTATGTTTTGTAGAAACGGATATCAATGATGAGGTGAAATGCGACCAATCTGATTTGCGTAAACCGCTCGAACCGCTTGCAAAGTAAAACCATGTCAAAGAATATAAACGACCTGGGATCGTCGTAGAATTTTGTGGGATACAACTGTTTAGTAGGTCTCTCCCAGGTCGCTCAGTTTCCTTGGACCGGATACACTGGACCTCATTGTATTGGCGCTTATCCTTCGGCTACCGCTCTGGCGTCGAATTGTTGGCATGGGGATAGCGCTGCCTTCACCGTTTGAGTATGTACCCCTGCGGCTTGGCGTTCGGAACTCTCCCTCATCCTCTTCCTCTAGGTCCAGGTGGCTAATGCTGGCAGAGTGACCATGGATAGAGCCTCCCATTGATGAACGGGGTCGGCCCATAGGTGTGCGAGTTCCAGAGAGTGATGCCCTTGAAACAGGTCGTGGGATCATTTCTCCAGCGGTTCGTGAGGGTGGTCGGGCATAAGAAGTGACACTAGCACGTGAGCTCGGCCTGCTGATCTCCTCCGGACCTCCACGGTTCGGCAATGGGCCAAATGATAAGCGGCTAACCCCAGACGTGCTAAGACGGGGCACATGGCTTCCCTTGGTCGCTGGTGTTGGAATACCGGTGGTTGGTGTCATATCGTCGCCTGCAACTGAAGATGCGGTAGAACCACCAGTGCGCTTACGAGAACGGATCGTAACCGACGAAGGCACATTGGTAGAGCTATAGACCGAGGTTCGAGGTGAGGCGCGAGGTGGAGTGCGAGTCGGCCCGGGAAGCTTAGATCGCACGGAGTGCACACGAGCCTCGAGGCGTTGCATCTGAGCGGTAAGAGTTCGAATATGGGTGAGAGAGTTAGAGGCGGGAAGTTTGTGAGAAGCCGAGCGAGGCCCAACGGCACGGTTGGCTGGCGTGCGCATCGTTGTTGTGCCACCAGTCGAGATGCGGCTACCAGGCGCACGGGTCGTCTTGGTAGGAGGCTTAGATCGAGGCTTGGGGGTAACACTGTTGTCAGACGAGGGCAAACGAGAACGACCAGATGCTCTGGAAGTAGCGGGAGTTCTCGATGCCATCTTGGGAAGAGTTCCAGAGACATCAGACATGGGAGGCGAAGGCGGATCAGGAAGTTCGGAGAGCGTGTCCTCGTCTGGTACAGGCGACTTGGAATCTGGAGGCGTGGTAATAAGAGGAGAGCTAGCTGTAGAGCCAGGAGAGGCGGGGTGGTCGAAAGTTGGCGACTCGAGGACAGAAAGGTCGGTTGAAATGGTGGACAGGTGGCGGGACTCCTGTTTCTTGATCTTGTCCTGCAGAAGCTCTGCTTCAATCTTGAGGTCTCCCAATTCCTCGCGCAAGCGCTGTGACTCGATACGTAGCTGTTCACGCTCCTGCTCGCCAATCTTGATCTCCTCCTCCATCATGACAGCCCTCTCAATCGCCTGGTTGTACTTTGATTCCATATCTTCCAGAGATGATGTGGTGTTGCGCGCCTGTCGCTCAAAGTCATCGTTGGCAACTTCAATATCCCTCAGCTTCATCTGCAAAGTCCTGTTTGTGTCTCGAAGTGTGGTGATTTCTTTCTCGAGTGCATTCTGGGATGCGCTGGCCTCTGTTTTCGATTCTCTGTATTTTCTCTGTGCAACGAAACGAAGCCGTTGTGTCAGCCAAAAACGTCCCACCCGATTAGAGTTGGAGGCTGTAGGGAATAGGCAGACATACCTTCCACTCCTCAACCTCGAAACCAAGTGCTTCGGCTTTTTCTTGGTGATGTCGCTCCTGTTTCTCTGCCCTCTCGATATCCTTCTCCAACTCCTGCTCCAGCTCCCTACTCGAATCCCTGAATTCGGCCAGTTCGGATTCTAATTGTTCATACTGTGACTTGTACCAGCCAAGGGTATCCTCGACACTGGCCCCAGGACCTGGCGGAGAGGAAGGAGGCTCTGCCATATTGCGTGGTATAATTGATTTGCTGGTGTTTGTTGTTGTTTATTGTCTCTCTCGCATCGATATGTATGTAAAGGGGGGGCTGTTGTCGCGATATCGAAATGTCGGGAGGCGGGATGAAGAAAGGTGGCGCAGGCGATGATACGTGGGTAACAAAGATGAAAATCGTTGATGGATTCGTCGAATGATTTGAATGCTATGACTGCGCAACTGTCGCCATAGTCAGTCGCCCTGTTCTTGGGCGAAGTGGCGGGAGATTTCGCTCACCGATTCCAGGACCCAACGATGATCGGAAGGGAAACAGAGGATGCCTGTCTTTCGCAACGGTACCTACCTAAGTCTTACCTGTAGTACTGCAAGTTGCTGGAAATCTGCAGTTGTTAGTATTCGCAGCCGCTGGAGAGCGGAAGTTCCATGGGTAGGAAACGTCGCGCGAAGATTGTCGTAGTTGTTGAGTTGATGTGAGTGAGTGTTGAATCAATGTTTGGCCTGTGACCTTGGGCTGTTGATGCGACACATGGTCCCCCCCATTCTCCTTGTGCCAGCATCGTGCACTAAACTAAGATAGGGAAGGTCAATGGCAGCCATGGGCAACAGGGCGATTTCGTTCCTCCAACGACCCCACTATTGGACAGCAATCCTCTGTCTCAGATACACGTGACTCATATGACTCTTTGTGCCTGAATTGTGGTCGTATTCTTTGATATGTGCGTTGTCAATTCTGTCTTTCGTGGATTGAATCTAATAGAAAAAAAACATTCACTTTAATCTGAATCATCTCAAGTTTCTCTTAAGCTCAGTGCATTGACCTAGGGGTTATGCGCTATCGCTCTGATACTTTGACAGGGGTTCGCCACTTGTCTTAGACTCGAGTTTCATAACGTGAACGAATCTATGAATAGAAGCTGATATTAATCCAACATCCATGATAGACAAGCATGTGCGTCATTTTCGCATGACGGGCAGCTTTGACAACTCATACAGCATCAGAAGAAGAAAATTGAAAATTCAACAGACCAATTTGAAAGACTACCTATCAACAAAGGCGTCACCTGAGCACATTCATTGTTGTTTACACTAAAATACCCACTCTCTTGCAGGGTAACATGTTCGTGGCTTCATTCCACAAAATCGACAAGACATGACATAATTCGCTGCACGCTTATGCACTCTAATTGAAATTGATTGAATTGAATTGAAGTGCTTATTAGTGAAGCTTGATTCATATTGGCGATTGCCGTTAAGAAAGCGCTAAAATATCACAAAGGCCAATGTCTAACATTGGCTCTATCCACATAGTCATACCGCTTCTTCTGCGCTGTTCACTCTCATAGTCTTGCCCCTCCAGCTCTCCATGCACCTCTAACCCTTCCCGCTCCTGCAGCGGCAGCCCCAAAGTTATGCAGCCTTTCCCCAATAAGGTAGGCTTCGTCCCGTATGCGGGCCGTCGAACCATTAAACACCTTGACCAGGCCAATCGTGTTCTTGATCAACAAGGCTGCCAGCGCAACAGCTGGGTATGAATGTCGATAGGTTATTGCAATTCGTGCAGCTTCAGCCAGTTCGTTCTCTCCTGCTTCAATGCCTGGAATGATGTTGTACTTGATCAGAGCGCCGGTAAGTGCTGGAGGCCCAAATATGGCAGCCCCAGCAATCGCAAGACCAGGGAGGACGAAAGCTCGGGTCAGAACGCTGATATCAGGGTTCACCCACCCGTCTCGCAATACCATCCAGACAGCTACATCAAGGCGAGTTTCTGGGAACATTGATCTAACCATCCGAGCACCGAGTTTCAAGTATAGTAAGCCCAGTGTCCAGGCTTGAATGACACGCACCGTGTGTCGACTAGCCTCCGGCCCACCCTCTCTTGCGGCCTGAATTGACGCCGCCGTAGGAGGATACATGTAAGTGTGGAGAGGAATTGCGAGGTACAACTCCATAAGTCCCGAGATGAGGAGCGGGAAAACAACAAGGAGGAAAGAGTAGGCATAAAGCAGCTTGACGCCCCGCAACAAAACTGCAGCGGCGCGGCGCTCAAGATTTCCAGCAGCCAAGGATGCTCTAGCAGCAGATACCCCATCCTTGATCTTCGCCCAAACACTGCGAGCGTGGAAGACCAGGTAAGCTGCAGAACCAACAAGATAAACACCAATGCTGAATGCATAGATGTCATTTGTTCGAATATGCTGAGGGATCAGCATCTTAAACATGCGTCGGCCAAACACAAGTGGAATAATGGTGAAACCAACTCCTGTGACCGCCGCAAAGATCCAGATAAATAGAATGAACAGGAAGACCCTCGCTCGGAAGTGAGGTGGTATATAGACCATCTGGTACTGGTTGCTGGCGTAGAGATCGGTATCTTCCTGTCCATCGTTCCTTCGCCCATGTTCATCAACCTCAAGGAAGACCCTCTTGCCCTTAGGTATCTTGACGCGATCGGATGCAGGTGCACGAACAAAATGTCCGCTCTCGACAAGTTGATTCGCATTCTTGAGGTGATTTTTGTGTCGAGTGAGCGAGCGAATCTCACTGTTATTTAGGGGAGCTCTTGGCTTAGCATCACCGCCATCAAAGAAGTCAGTCCAGGTCTTGGGTACGACGTGATACCGGTCATTGAGCTCCAGAAACAAAGTCTTGTACCATGGAAGTTGCTGGTCTCTCAGGGCATTACCCAAACGCAAGCTTCCCTCCTCGTCAATTCTTCGTTCGCCGAAAAGAAAGTAGGTGAGCCGCAAGCCTCGGGCGCAGGTCCTAAACCACCAAGTATACATAGCATGAAGCCCATCTCCAGGTTTGAAAAAGCTGACGGCAAGTGGCATAAGAAAGTTGTAGAAGAGTAGGTCCACAGGGAACTCGAGTACTGGTTCATTGGATGAGTAGTGAACAGGAAGAACTCCTGGGATTGCATACGACAGACCCCATACCACGCCGCCCAGACAGACGATGACCAGGGCGCCGTACACAAAAGCTGAGAAGAGAATCTTTCTCAACTGCGTGGTCAGGTTTCTCTCCAGGACATCACGAACAGGGTGAAACTCAGGATCATCTGGGTCGCGAATGAAGTCTGTAATCTGTTAGCTTCAAATAATGTAAGGAGTCCAGGAAAACTTACAGAGAACACCCTGGCGCATAATCTTCCTGCACATCGACACAAAGAGGGCAAAATGGAACATGTAGCCAGTACCGACAAACCAGTGAACGAAGACGGAAGTCAGTGGATAGTTGTAAGTAAAAAGGAGGCGAGACTTGAAAGTCGTATTTTCAAATAGGGGAAGGAGAGCACCGTCCAGGAGGAGTCCGCAATAAAGTGGGAAGACAAGCATCTCAATGCTAATGATCATAATAACTTTCATAATGCCACTAGCTTGGTGTAAGGTATCAATGATGCCAGCCTCCCAGGCTTGAAGGATATGACCTCGAGAGAATGGGCTTCCGCGTTTCAAGTAAAGTGCACCGAAGAAGAATAGTGTTGCATAGCCTGCTGCGATGGCCCAGAAGCGATCCAGACCAGACCAGTGAGCCAGTTCGGGATTGACGTTGAGAGGTCCATCGGGCTCTCCAAGGTTGACCACCCAGGAGTTCGGCTTCAAGAGTGCAGACGAGAGAGCGGTGATCTTGGGCCACGCTACAGCGGCTGCCGATGTAATTGAATCCACAGATACACCACTGGTAAAGATTTTGCCACTGAAGATAAAGCCCACAACCTTGCTGATGATTGTGAAGAGAGCACCAATATTGCCTTTGACTGCGAGGAGTGCACTGTGACTGATAGCAGAAAAGTTCTGCATCTCTGCTGCAGACATTGGCAAATCCATAAAAGTATAGTCCAGTACCCGCGAACCGGCATTGGTCCAGAGGGACCATGAAGCCTTCCTCGCTGCGAGGACTTGAGCACCGACAAAGCCACCGACGAGACCAGTGAACATATCGATCATGTTAATAACGACCCACAGACCAAATCCGGCAGCCATAACGGCAGCATCTTGCAAGAGCTTGGAGAACTCAAATATCAGGCGAACAAGGCGCATGGGGTTAGCAACCACCCAGACACTGACACGTCCAAAATTGTAAGGAATAAAGATGCAAGCAAAGATTGTCACAGAGACGAGGACCGCACAGAAAATGGCGTTTTGAAAGAGTCCGGCAACAGGTCCACGCATACCAATCAACTCCATGACACCCTCAAAGTCTTCGAGGTCTTCCATGGCTTCTTGATCGAGCCCTGCCCCTGGTGCGTCGCCCAAATCCTCAGGTTCCCCAGGTTCGTCGGCGGCAGCCGCATCAGGAGGAGGCCCGTCGTGCTGACCTTCATCAAGTTCGGTTTCCCAACCATCGGTATCGTCTTGCTGATCGGCGACGGGGTCGGCAGCGTTTGCATCTGGCACAACTCGTTGTTGCTCATCTAAGTCACCCCACATGAAATCAGTCACTCTATCGACTAAGCCAGCCGGACGACCGTTTTCTTGAGCTGCAGCAACTGGGGGTTGTTCCAATGTGTGTGGTTCCGGAGTTCCAAACGTTCCAGTGCGTTCAACCTGACGAGCTGGCTCATTCTCGTTTTCTCTCAAGTGGGGCAAAGCACTAGCCGCAACATCTTGTCTAAACTGCTCATAGTTTTCGGATCCAAACATTGCTGGTTCAGCAGCATTTGGCGGTCCATTTGGTACTCCTTCCCCCTGAGTATCAGCAGGCAGTCCTTCGAATGACCAGGTATTATTGGCTAGAGGATTCACGGAGTCATGGAGCCGAGGCCCATCCGAAACGGCACGAGGCCGGGATGGACTTGCTGTGAAGCCTGTCTCAAAGGCTTGGTCCGGTGGGGGTGGTAGAATCTCCTTTTCTTTGCCCTTGCTGGAGGAAGATTCTCCGGGAGCATCCATTGGCGTTGGAAAGTCGTCAGAACTGGGTGTGTAGGCCTTTCGTGATGAACTAGCAACAGTAGAGCCAAAACTTCCTGCTCGCTCGCGACTAGTATAAGGGTTAGGATTGATACCAAGAACAGGCGAGTCGTCTTCATCGTGTAGAGCCCGGCGCGTAACGTCAACCCAATACGAGAGCTTGCTTTCAAGCCCCTCCTGGTGGATAAGCTCTAGAATCTTTCGTGCATCACCGTCTGCCTGACGATAGATACGAAGGTAATCGTAGACGCTAGCACGCTCCTCAGAAAGACCTGCGTCTGTAGGGGTTTGAGATTCAGCTGGACCTGCCTCAGAGGGGCCGGTTTCAACAAGACCCGGAGGGACTACAAGCTCAGAGTTCGTTCGCCTGCGTAATCGTCCATCGGCTTGAACCTGAGCGGCAAAGGCGACATCGCTTGCGGTGGCGAAGGGGTCTCCTGTGTCCAAAGTCTCTTCGTCTGATTCATCTGGGCCCTGCAGCTCCTCCACATCCTCCGGCCGGACGAGCATCGGTTCCTGCTGCGGCACGGGATTCTCAGGGGCTGGAAAGGCGGGGCGCACGTTCATCTCTGGCTGCTGCTGAACAACATAATCTCTTACCAGAATAATGAGAATGAAGCAAACGATGACTAAGACAGTGATGATCTGGCCCTCGAGGATAGAAATAATGGTGCGATTGACAGTTGGGTTTCGAGTCAAGTTGTTTAAAAATGCTACCTCTCCAAGCAGAGTTGGCGGTATGGACATTGATCCGGATGAAGTTGTGTTGGTAGAATCAGGACGATCAGACTTGACAGCAACGCCCCAAATAGAGATCATACGCGCGAAGAAGTCAGAAATGTTCTGTTCTGATAGACCGTCAATCAGAGTATTGGCAACCGAAGCTGGAGTAGTAGTTGCTACAAATAAGGGGCTTGCAGGGCATGTCTCGAGATCAAAGGCTGAAGGAGACATCCCCAGTAATGAGTTTGCTGTTGACGATGTTGTATCATTGGAGCGAGACATCATGGAGGTATTGCCAAAGCCCTCATCGCTGATCCAGAACATGAATGACCAAACAGATCTCATAAAGTACGGCAACCAGCAAAGCCAGACGCTGATGGCCATGGCAGCACGAAGCCATACCAAGACATTTTCGAAAAAGTATCTGGCCATATGTCCAATGAAGATATGGACTGGAAGGGACTGAGGCATGTCGGGAGCGTATAGCTTCGTGAACCGGAACGATGTCTTGCAAAGTTCGCAGTACTTCTTTTGGGAATGGGAGAGCCACTCCATCAAGCAATCCTGATGAACATATTTGATACTACCGCTGCACTTGCAAGGGTAGAATAGCGGTTCCTCTGGAGTTCCTTCGCCTCGACATATTCGGCAGATACTGGGGGTATCTTGAGGTTGTTGAAGATCATCGGATCGGGTCGAGGTTCGGTGAAGGCCCTTAGCCTTGGCAATCGAGGTTGGATCTTCCATGATGATAATTTGAGCTCGGCGAAGGCGATTCGGAAGAAATCGATCGCGCCCACGAGGGGCTTATTTTATCAGGTTGCTGATAGAGGCATGCGCCGATGTCTCGAATCGTATCGAGGGGTCTGAATGGAGTCGAAGTTGGAAACGGAAAAGACGGAGAATAGACCGATGAGCGTTGTAGAGAAGGTTAAGACCTTGATGAGATATTAAACAGTCCGCGAATCAAGCAGGCGAGTATGTATATAGTGTTTGCGTCAGACGGTGCAAACCTTCCAGCAATGTTGCTGTAAACTAAGAGTTGAATCTTGAAGATTAACCTGGACTTGTTGAGAGACGTGGTTCTTAATAATTGCTCGTGTTGAAGGAAACGCTAACCGCCACCCCACAGTTAACCTGCCCGAACTGCGAACCCAACCGGAGGTGCCATGCAATTGTGCTGTGCTACGGTGGATCGGGATCGGAGCAGTAATATTCCGTCAGTGACAGGATCATCAACAAGCTCACGTGTTAGCGTGGTTGATGTCATGGTAAAACAGCCAACAGGAACCTCGGGGATGTAGGACCTTGATCATAATAAATTGAAATGCTTTGGTAATCTTAGGATGAGTTTAGGAAGCCTTCTGACGAGATTTTTGGCACCCTGATCTAGGGTCTGAAGTTTTCTGACCCCCTAAAGCCGACATTGATGGTGACAAAAAGATGGAATTTGTTTGTCTGAATGAGGTGTATCACAAGAAACCCCTTAATTTTGGCGAAGCGTCATAGACTGAAAGCCTCAGTACCTTGTTTCGAGATTGGGAGCTGTGTGAGAGGTATTGAACTTAACATGATATACCGAGACTGAGACGCCTCCCTATTATCACGGATACCCTAAGTTTCAGAATGTTGTCTTTTTTCTGTCCAAGACTAAGACGCTATCACATGGAAACGTTCTTCGGCTACAGCATGGCTCGTTGATGAATTAGCTGCTAGGCTGTCAAAACTTGAAAGGAAACCCTCACATAAGTTAGTGTTACTTAGTGTATGCTCTTACTTTGTCCTGGTAAAGTCTATGATTTGATAAACCATTCTTGACACCTTTTCAGACTCCCTGACGTATTATGTTTGACATTTCAGCTCGTTGGTTATATCTAAGTTACTGGTCATCCAATCAGTGCGTGTAATCCTGTCAGTGGCATCAAAAGGCGTTCGGGTAAAGCAAGCTTATGTGGTTCTGAATGACGTCGCAACCATGCAACTGTTTCGAAAACTGCAGGACAGGAAGCAATCCCATGTGGATGGTTGCTTATCTTTGTACTGACAGTGACAAAAGCGGTATAATCAACTCATGGCGTATGGGTGCATGACACAACTGTACAGATATGATGTGCGTGCTAGTTAACGTTAGAGACCTACGGAGTACCAACCTTAGCTTCGCTGGGCTGGATTCCAGACCATGGGCATGGCTAAGACCAAGGCAGCTGGAACGACGTCAACCGTGACTTCAGTTATCTCCTCTTCTATTCCCTAACATTAATCTTATTTTTCTTCCTTCTTCTCCTAAGACAATACATCCATACAAAAGCCAAGAGCTTAACACAATTTTTATTTGCAGCTCCGGTTGCTTTCTTTCGCTGTCTCGCTCTTGTCTCGAGTCGTGTCACAGAAGAGCTCCTAGACTCTCTCGCTTGCTTCACGGCACCAGTATTTTACAGCACGCAACCCCTGCAGTTTGTCCTGAAGTAAGCCAGCTTCATTCACTCAAAGCTTCCAAAACTTTTACAACCTTGACCTGACCTGATTTTGTTCAAGGCTCATACAGTTCAAAGAACACATTTGTTCCCTGTTGCTTCCTCTCGCGTAGCTGAAAGCTGGAGTCTTTGCTACCGTTCGCTTGCCAATATTGGCTCTCGTCTCTCGACTCCCATTATTGATTGCTCTGACCGCAGCGCGTGTCTAGCTCGTCATCATGGCCGAGTCCGCCGGCTCGATCATGAACGGCAACGGCCATATCAACGGCAAGGCGAATGGAAAGCCTGTCGCAGGTCGCAGAGGTTCAATTAAGAAGAGAAGAAGTATTTTTGCATGGACTTTTAGTGTTGTTGCTAGGTATGTTTCCTCCGCGCGTCGTCATGGCATCTTGTTCTCGCTTGATGTCTTTTCTCCATCTTTTCCATCGTTATCGCATTGAGATACCGCCGTTTTCACGCACAACTAAGCTGACTATCCTTCTGCTAGACTCGCGACATGGTTCGCCATTTATACAGTCCTCTTCCGATGCCCCCCCTCGCTCGAGCAGTGCGACAAGAACTCCCCATCGATTTGTAAACCCTACTTCCAGGTTAAGAACACCGTGCAACCTCACGTCCAACCATACTACGACCACTATGCAGCACCTTACGTTGAGATCGCCCGCCCATACTACGATACTGTTGATAGCAAAGTCTGGCAGCCCACTCGCGCATACGCTGTTCAATATGGAGCTCCATGGGTCGAGAAGGCGCAGGCGCACACCCAGGCCTTGTGGGAGAAGAACGGACAGCCCCAGCTTGTCAAATACCAGGCTCTTGCGCGTGCGCATTATGACCAATCCGTTGGCCCCTATGTGAACCAAGCCGGCGAGAAACTCAGCCCATACTACGACACCGCCCGCACCAACGGTCTGCAGATGTACTACGAATACCTCCAGCCAGGCTATGAATTTGTTCAGCCATACGCCATTCGAGGTTATGATGCAGCTTCCGACTTTACCACCAAGACTGCTCTTCCCACAGCTTACTGGACATGGAACAAGACTTATGCTTTCCTTGACAGCAACGTTTGGCCTCACATTCGTGCCGTCTACGTCCAGAATGTTGAACCACAGCTTGTTCGTATCGGTGAGCGCTTGGGACGTTACAAGACTAAGACCAAGTCTATCCAAGAGAACTATTCCTCAAGGTAAGATCCCCGGGCTCCATAATATTACTGTTTTGTCTAACTTCGCAAAGCTACACCACTGGAACAACTGCCTCATCTTTCCAGAAACCCTCTCAGAGCACTGCATCTGTTGAAGTATCATCTTCTCAAGCTCCTGTTGCCACTGGGAGCCCTGTGCCTGAAGTTGAATCTGCTTCTCCTGAGTACATCAACCCTGTCCAGGCCCCTCCTCCCACCGAAAATGAAAGTGAGAGGCGACGAAAGGCTCGCGAGATGGTGGCTCAGGACCTCGAGACTTGGCAGACAAAGTTTGCTACTCAAGCTGATGAGGGTGCCACTGACTTGGAAGAGCGCGTTGACGACATTGCCAAGCGCATGATTGAGGAGAATGTCAACACTAACGGCCAGAAGCTCTTTGATGACCTTGAGACCACAATTGATCGGGAACTCACTGGTCTTCGAAACAAGATCGTAGAACTTGCCGGAACTAACACGGATGGTGCTGATGTGAACCAACAGATCGTCACCGCCGTGCGATCTTCTGGAATGGCCATCAAGCAAAAGGCTCAAGCCATTCGACAATGGCGCCAAGGCTATGACCAGGAACTCCAGGAGACTGTTATCACTGTCGCCGATGTTCATTTCCAAGTCCTTGACGAGACTAGAAACCTCGCCCTGCAGCATATTGGAATGAGGTGGGCTTGGACAGATGGTATCACTTACAAGGATTGGGCCAAGTATCACGAGCTCAAGCGTACGCTCAATGAGTGGACTGAGCAACTGAAGCAACTGATCGTTACCCACCCAGCTCTGCTCGAGGCCCAGGACGCCGCTGCACGAGTTGAGGACGAGGGAATGGAGATTGCCTCTGTGGCTGCTAAGGAGCTGGCTCGCCTTAAGGACGTTGCCCGCTATAAGGTTGCCGCCGGAGATACATCAGACAACTTTGACACTGACGCTATGAAACTTGCTGCTGAGCAAGCTATTGCAGCCAAGGAAGCTGAGGCCCAGACCCCGGCTGAGGGCGACAGTGCTGCCTCCAGCCTTTCAGAAGTCGTTAAAGAAGCTACATCTCAAGCACAGGCGGTCGAGCAGAACTTGGAAGATTTTGTCGCCTCCGTTGCCGAGCCCTTCAAGGAGGAAGCATCCGAAATTGCCGAATCTGCTAGCGAGAGCGTTTCCAGTGCTTCATCTGTTGTCGACGAGCCTAACGTCATTGAGAAGGCTACCTCAGCCGTTTCGAGCAGCGCCGAATCCATCGCCAGCGACGCCTCAAGCCTCATTTTCGAAGGTGAGGAGAGCGCTAGCAGCATTGCCAAGGAAGCCTCAGAGACTGTTGAGTCTCTATCCTCCACTGCCTCCGAATCCGCCGCCCCCGTTATTGAAGAAGCGTCCAGCGAGCTCTCGGAAGTAGTCGAGTCAGCCACCAATGTCGCAAAGTCAGAAGACAGTAGTATGTCGACCCCCCTTGCCTCGGAAGCATCTGAAGTGCTTATCGGTGACACCTTTTCCGTAGTCAGCAATGGCAGTGAAGAGCCCCTTGAGGCTGGTGACAAGGAGCCACTCGTCGAGATTGAGGAGGACGCCCTGACCCATCGCGATGAGACCCCTCTCTCTGAACAACACGAGCATGTTAAGCCTGCTTTCCTCGGTGCTGCGGCTCAAGAGGTCCCTCACCGACAGATTGTCCTTGATGACTATGTTGATTCGGATGCAATTGCCAGCGCCACCGATGCTGCGCAGTCTGTGTACTCAAACGCCGTTTCTCGTGCCTCTGAGCAATACTCGAGCGCTCTTTCAGTCGTCTCTGCTCAGATCTATGGTACCCCCAAGCCAGTGCACGAGCAGCTTCTATCTTCTGTCTCTTCCTCTTACGACCAGGCAGTCTCAGCCGCTGGTGATCAGTTTGACAAGGCCAAGCAGGCTGCTACCACCGCCGCTCAGCAGCTCCCTGCTACCACTACTGTCCCCACCTGGCTCGACTGGGAGCGTATTGAATCCATTGCTTCCCAGAGACTCAACGAAGGCCGACTTTGGGCCGAGATCCAGTACCAAAGTGCTCTCATCGCCGCTGGACTCGCCACACCTACTCCTTCTTCAGCCCCTGAGAAGTACTATGAGCAGGCCAAGATGAACTACTATGCTGGCCTTGGTGCAGCCCAAGACCGATACTCTAGATTCCTAGCTGGCGCATCTTCTGCTCTCTCATCCCTGACCGCCACCCCCACTCCTACTGACCTTGCTGGATCTGCATCCTCTGTCGCTTCTGTGGCTAGGGAGTCTGCTGCTTCCGCTGCCCAGGCGGCAGGTGAAGCTGCAGGATCTGCTTACTCTGCTGCTGGCAATACCGTTAAGTCTGCCGCTCAAGCTGTTGATGATTCCATCTCTTCAGTTGTCGATGCTGCCAACGAGCAGATCTCAGCCGCCGGCCTTGCCATTGGTGATTCTTGGAACAACATTGTTGAGCAGATCAGTGGCCAGGTTTATGGCGAGCCTACCCAAATCGCCTGGTACGAGCATGTCTGGGGTGAGGCCAGCTCATACGCCTCCAAGGCTACCGACGGTGCTGCTGACAAGGCGTCTATCGCCTCTGAAGCAGCTGCAGCATCCGCCGTGACCGCCTCAGCCGAGGCACTTAAGCAGTATGAATCCGTGAGCGAGCTTGTCTCCGAGCTCATCAGCGGCAAAGAGCCCTCTTTCACAGAGAGCGTCCTGTCCCGATTCCAAGCAGCCTATGCCACGGCTGCCGCCAACGCCGAAAGCCTCAGAAGTCAAGCCAACGAAGCTGCGGCCTCTGCCGCTGACAAGGTTGGCAGTGCAGCCAGCGAGGCTACCGAAGCTGTCAAGGAGACCTTCCAGCGTGCGAAGGACGAGTTGTAAAGCGAAATGAAAACCCGACTAGGAGGAAACATTCATTTGGAACGATACCCTAGATGATATGACGATCGTTTAATGCCATGGATGATTGCGGTGGTGATAAAAATGCAAGAATGAAATGATAGGAGAAGGTGGAAAAGGTGCAGGACACGCGAAAGACAAAGAACAGTAAATGTGTTGGTGCGTTTGATGGGATTTGGGTCTCATTTGTGATTGGCGATGACCGATTGTTATGTATTTTTATGATTGCTAGCCCTAATTGATGCTTTCATTACTATCTCGGTGTCGTTGTGAGTTCGTCGATGTGATTTATGTTCCTTGATGTTTGTCACCAATGAAGCCGTCACAAGAGGGACCATTAGTCAAAGATGAAGAGTGTATATCAGTCAATGAATAGCAGCTAGAAAGCAAGATTCTATCTCATGCCAAGTATGCATCTCTGGATTTTCTGTTGATCAAACCCAGTGGTATAGCCCATTATCCCATAGTTCATCCTTATATGCCCATTCCAGGCAACTGTGTTACTCAATCTGAAGGGTTCCAAATAAGGACCTAAAACCAAATCAAATTCTTCACGTCCATGTCTTCATCCTCGCTCTCCTCAAAATAATCAAGCGAGGCAGTTGTGTCTACAGCAGCAACTTGAGCCCACTCAATGTTATCCTCCGTAGAAGCGATAGCAAGTTCTTCGTTTGCCTGTTCGATCATCTGGGTATAGAAGGTGATGTCTTCATCAGTAAAGACAGGAATTTCGTGAGAGATGGTGGATTCAACGTTGTTGATCTCGTCGTCCTCGTGGAGCTTGATGTCGTCCATGACAAAATGGTCGTCTGGGTCTAGGTAGAGAGGTTCGAGATCGCGAAGGATAGCTTCATCTGGGAGGACAATTGGCTCGGCAAAGCGGACTTCCACAGGAGTGAAGTAGTCCTCCTCCTCTCCTTGCAGAGACTTGATTTCTTCCTCCGTGAGGCTTGGGACTCGGGCGTGGCCTTTGCTCTGGAGGCTGAGGGTAGCGGAAGAAGGGGAGTCATGTCCGTCTTGCATCTCTGCATGCATAACCTCGAAGGTGGCGCTGGAGTAGGCTGGCTGGTGAGGCATGTAGCAAGGTTCAGTGAGGTTGTCGTTAGGCCAAGGCTTCTTCTCGACGAAGTTCTCAGGCACGTTGCGAGGTATCCAGCAATCTCTGTTGAACGATATCGCAGGGATACATCTCTCAACGATCCAAACTTTCGGGTCAGGATCAACGGGATGACCGCACTCAGGGTAGACGTATCGAACTGCTTTGCACATGATGTCTTGAAGAATCGTTAATCTCAATGGGAGGGTATTCCGAGGAGGAGGAGGAGGAGCACTTACCACTTCGTCTAAATAGCAATGATGAGCAGGAAGAAGAACTCCAAGAATACTTCCAATATTCGAATTTATAGTATTTCAGATCCGAGATTCATCGCAGTTTGTGTGCTATTTTATTGTTGATCAAAGGGAGTGAAGTCGTTTGCAAGGTAACAATGCTTCACTTTATTGACACCGGCGGGAAGAGTCAAAGAGATACAATAGCGGAGGTGGGTATGCAGACGGGTGGACACATCAATGAACATTGTTCTTCAAGATGGGAACTAGTATATATGCAAACGGGCTTTATTAGCTGGAGTTATACGACATCTTTGGTATGAACTTAAGGCATCTTACCAACGCTTTCAATGGTATAGTGCTCAACATTGAATAGGTTCGTGATGAATGATTCTACTATCGTTTACATATTATTCCTCTTTCACAATATCCAATCAGATAGACTACTCCTGTTCTTTATAAGTATGTATCTCTTTATTATGGCCCGTTAATGATATATGATAAGTAGTGAAAGAACTTGAACTCATCATAGTATCATGCATCAAACAGCTATCAAAGAATGCCCTTGGACTCCTAGGTGACAATGACTCCTTTGCATCTATAGTCATCAGCGGGATATCTTATAGGTAGTTACATTCAGATCCGTGAATCAGTCAACGTTGTTGCTTAAGCGCATCCAAGGCTCATGTTTCCAATCACAGAGGTTTCGATCCAATCTGCGAGGCATACGTGCTCGTTCGTCATAGCTCTTGCAACAGAATAGCCCTCGGATTGTCGGCCTTTACGTCGTGGCCTTAATTGTAAAAGAAACGTAAGTCAATGTGACCATGGAAAGCGTACCTCCTCTGGTAATCTTTATACGAATGTGCCCATCCTGACAAATTCGTCTATGGATTGTATCTTTCCTTGTAATAGACTACAGTTTGGTGAAACTATAGAAACAGCCTGCGACTGGACTAGTTCGTGCTCCCTTGAAGATGTATAGTCAAAGTCTTGGTAAAATTTGTAGATGTGAACCAGGAACCAGGGGTTGAGAGTGATGAGGCAGCATGAGCTGTTGCAGCTCCAGCTAACTACTTCGGTGTTCAAGATGCCAATTTCACTTATATCACCTCACAAGAAGACACATTTTGATCAATAATCTTCCACTTCATTCTAGTCTGGAGGTTAAGCTCATAACTAGCCTATATAACTCATCCCCTGCCAAACTCATTGTTGATGCCATCATCATACTCTTGTGAAAGAATTCGCCATGGAAGCGCCGTGTTATACCAATTCCATACCTAGAACTCCCAGGGACTTTTAACCGTCGACTCAGTACTTAATAACCCGAGGACTTATCCATTCCCCCAAACCGTATAAATGCATCCAGATTCCGTAAAAGCGACTACCGTCGCGTTGAATACTCCCGCTAACCTTTGATATGTTGAAGACCAGACCCGGTCAGAAAAGAAGATAGAAAACGAGTTGTGCCACATGTGGCTTTTCGCGTAAAACGCAGTTTGGTACCTTGGGATATCACAAATATTTCACAAAGGAAGACCATCTACAGACGAAATCTCCCCGTAGGTGGTGTTTATGAAGGAGTGCCACGCTCTTCGACACGTTCTCCTTCAAAGCTGTACAACCGCACCTCGCCATCTTCACTGCCACTTGCCATGCGGCTGTCACTCAAACCAACACAGGTGACCGGGCCTGCATGACCAGTAAAGCTCCGCTCACACTTTCCAGAGCGAGGCTCCCAGATCTTGGTCATGGAGTCATTAGCCCCTGTAACCACACGGAGAGTGTCACCGACAAGGCCCCAAATGCCCTCAACATGGCCAAACATGCTGCGGATGCACTTTCCAGTGGTGGTGTCCCACAAGCGGACAGTGTTGTCCAATCCACCAGTGAGCATGTAGCGCGGGGGTAGTGGCCGATCGGGGTCGGATGTGAAGCCCGAGCCATAAGCCGCCCGAGCATCAACAGGCTGCTCGGTAGTCGCTGCAGGTGGGCTGTTACTTCGACCACTGGACACAGATGCAGTATCTGTGGTATCCAGTTGAGGCATCTCATCAGGCTCAAAGTCAGCAGGCATCAGGAGAACTTGCTGGACCTGGCCAACATGGCCAAGGAATGTCTTGATACACTGCTTTGAGTCGATGTCCCAAAGTTTGACCGAAAGATCATCCGATGCTGAAAAGACAACACGGGAGGGCGAGTCAATTCGCACGTGGTTGACCCAGTCAGTGTGACCTCGAAGACAGAATGTCTGCTTGGTATCAAAGCTGAACACCTTGACGGTCTTGTCGATGGAGCCAGATGCCAAGGTGCAACCGTCGTAGTGGACTGACAACACACCTTCGGTATGGCATTGGAGTGTGTTCAAACACTCTCCTGTCTGCCAGTTCCAAATCTTGATGGTCTTGTCAAAGCTGCCACTAATCAACTTGGAATCGTCGAATTGAAGAGTGCGAACTGCCGAAGTGTGTCCTCGGAGCGTGCGCATAACTTCTCCCGTCTCGATGTTCCAAATCTTGATGGTCGTGTCATAGGAACCGGTTGCAAGGATGTTGTCGTCAAACTGGAGACAAGTAACGCCATTCTCGTGACCTTTAAAGGTCTTTATGGAGCAACGGCCAGTCTTCCAGTTGTACCCCACCTTGAAACGGTCGCGATAAACATCTTTCCATGGTCGAAACTTACGTTCTTGTTCAAGCTGTTGTCTTGACTTTTCTCCGTTGCTCACACGAGAGCGTTTAGCAACTCGATCATCATGTTGGTGTTCATCGTCGGCTTGTCGTTTTCGAGAATCGCTCGATTTTGTCTCAGCCTCGTCGTCGATCTCTACCACGTCGGCGGCATTCGGTTGTCGGTGAACTTGTTGATGGCGGCTCCACGCCATCAATTTTTTCTTCTCGAGAAGAGGCAGACCCCAACCGCACTTGGTGCATTTGCGATCAATGTGTTGTTCGCACATGCGGTGCCATACCACGTCGTCGTCGGCGAGGTTTCTCCATCTACGGCTGACTTGAGCAGCCTTGCAGAGAGAGACTGTGTCGAGATATGACAGGATCTTATAGGAGAGTTCGGTGGGAAGAGCGGCAAGGAAGTCGATCTTGAGTTGTTCTTGTACCTCGCGTGATACAGTAGAGAGTTGGGGGAAGCAGCATTGTGTAATGATGCCCTGTAGCATCAACTCACGATGTTTGGATGGAGCAGCAGAAAAGAGAGACCATACGTGAGTAATGGCTTCTTGGTCTGCAGATGAAAGGCTGTTGAGTTCCTTCATGAATGTTAGCATAAAATATCAGAGTAGTTGACTAAGAACCACGACAAGCGGAACGTGGTTGAAGTTGGAAGGACTGGACTTACAGTTTGAATGAAACCCATTTTTGTCTCGTCAGCGGCGCGTCGACATTTTGAGTCAGGTCGGTGACGATAGCAAAACTTGCTGTTGGGATCTCTCTTTCGAATCGCGGTGGTATTGTTGGGACTGGGAGATAGAGGCATGGCTGTCTTGGCCTTGCCAAAGGGTGCGTAGAGGCCAGGAATATGTTCCTTAAGGAACGGGCTGACGGTCTTACCGACCAATTCGGAAGGCATCTTGACGAGACGAGGGTTGATTTCTTGATCGGATCGGTGTCTATCGCAATTGTTTTTGGAGGGTTGTTGGGAAGAGTTGTCGTCGAGGTGTTCGGGGTCGGTGTCGGAGACTTTTAAAGAGTGGCCGTTGGTAGGAGGAAGGGGTGAGGATGAGTCAAGTTCTGTGGACGGCGCAGAAGCATGGCGATGTGTAGGATTTGCTGTTGGAGCCGAAGCAGGTTGAGAAGTAGAAGATGAAGTAGGTATAGAAGAATGAACAAGAGTCGAGCTTCCGGGGGCTGCGACAGAGGTATCGGAGGAGGGCCGATGGCCGTTGACGAGCGAGGGGCTTTCCATGGCGCAGGCGCAAACTCAGAGGCACAGAAGTATGTATGTACTGTACCAGAGTGTAAAACACAAGCAAGGGCCTGGGAGTGGGAAATTGGAGTCGCGCGATGAGAAGGTGAGATATCGTAACTCGCTGGGCTGGTCCGGGGAAGAGTGACAAGACAGCTTCTGGGAGAGATCTGAGGCAAAGTGACTGGTGGATGGCGTGCTATGCACCAGCACGAGCTTAGCCCCCCGGTCAAGAGGCGGTACGACAGGACTATGCCGATTGTTCTTGGCTCGAAAGGACGCTAATTGGGTTGTGGAAGGAGGTGAGACAGATTGTGATTTGCTCTTTTGTCTCCGAAGGTTGTCTAGAGGATTCGAGTTGGCTGATTGTGCTGTCTGGCAAAGGTAACGAGTGTCGACGCCCAGAATCTTGTGGTGTGAAAAGGTGTAAAGTATTGGATGGATCCAATCGAGTGTGACGTTTGGCCAACCTTGAGAGAAGGATGGTTCGGGTCGTCGGGGAGGGCCCCCTCCTTTCCGTCTGAGCTGAGCCGATTCCTGCCAGAAATTCCCGTTTTTTACCAACACCCAACCCAACTGTCTGGCCAAATGGCGGGGGAATGACAGGGAAAGAGGGTCTTTCACTACGACCTCAACATTGACTATCGACCAATTGAAGTTCTAGATAGCAACTATCAATCAGTATCAGTGTTGTTCCCTATCACTAAGAGACTCTCTATCAGTCTGTTATCTTTCAGCTTCCTCTTCTCATCCATTTGTGCGACCACATCTTTCCATTCCAGATAACATTGTTATGTACCCCCCTGTCAGCTTGTCCGCACTGATTTGAGCCCTGGGGGCGCCTGGCCTTGTTGATTCTGTTCAATCATCTCACAGGACCTCTTTCAAATTTGAGACCGAAATGGCGTTATCAGCGGCCGATCTAACAAAAGCGGGTCTGAGACACGGCAGTCGGTCGGTGTAAGTCAAGATGGCGGCTCTGCTGAGAGATACAAAGTTGATGACATTCGCCACTGGAGCATCGCCATGAGAATTGATATTGGGTTTGAACATTTCAACATCAATCTCATGTCAGGAACAAGGCACAACCTCTCACAACATCATTTAGGTATCTGACGCTATCCAACTTGGCTTCTACCAAGTCATGCACCAGAACGGGGCATAGACGGGGCATGACTGAATTAGACTTGGACCCTTTGAGACCCTCTAATAGCGCAGAGAAAACTCCTTCTACAATAAGGACGGCACTGGCTAGACTGGCCACTGGTGGTCTCTTGGTTGAATACGATAATCCACTTCACGTTGACTTGCATTGTAGTGTCGGTGTTGTCGGCAGATGAGAAGAAAATGGATCCTCGAGTGCCGCCAGATCCTCTTCTTTGTTACATAACAAGACCCCATCGTCAGAATTCTCTTCCCAAGTCTCCTCTTTTTTACGTCTTCTTTTCTCTTAGGCTGGCAGTCTAGGCTTCTTTTTCACTTCGCTGCCCCTCTTTGACTTGAAGCCTGCAGCTGATCATTCTTTAACTTCCCGTTCTTTAATAGGCCGTTGGGCATCTTGCATATGCGCCACAGACAGCCACGCTGTGCGATATACTCATTACCCAACTTGAGTCATCACCAATCCAGATACTATACGTCTCGACAAGTTCCACCATGAAACAATATCGCTTGTTGTTATGGAATTTATCGCCTGAGATGATGTGATTTTGCCATGTCAATTGACCTCTTCTCGGTCCCATGTCATTATCTTTGTCAATCACAAATCTTTCGCCATCCCGAGATCCGAGTCGACTCATTTTCACCCTGGCAGCTTATCAACCACTCAACCCTGATGAACCATCACTTAATCAACAATCACGCAAGAAAAGGGAGATTTCTTTTGATCCGAGACCTCCGTATCTTGCGACTTTAACTTCGTTTTCTTGGTGGCATTGACTCATAGTCAATGTTTGATCATATAGCCAAGTCGAGACCTTGTTGCTCACTTTGCTCCCTGAGCACATCATCAGAAGCATGACCATGGCGCTGAACCATAATCCCATAGTTGGCAAATGGAACTTGGCAATCCTATGATTCTTGCTAATAGGGGAACCCTTTTGAACTCACGTTGCCCTCTCTACGTGTCCGTGACCAAGCTTCTGTTTTGGTCTTGGTTCATCACCTCTCTCATTCTTCTTAGTTCTTACAATTCAGAACTCTACGATAGTCAATCATTGACGTGTCATGATTGAGGATCGCCATATCCTGGCTCACCATTGACCAGGCTCGGAACTTTTTCTTCCACTTGAATGCATGTGTTTCGCACAGATCGCAGGGCGTGCCCATGTCCAAGGCCGCCTATAGAAGCCGGATAGACCCTGCCAGCTTCCATAGATGCCCTCAGCCACAGGCTTCCTGCTTACCTGCCTTGTCCTTCTAGGCGGGCGCTGCAATCTTGTTTCAGAGAGTATCGCGACATTGTCTGGCGGTGTGGCGAAATTGGGAAACAAAGCAAAACATCCTGTCTCGTTGGTGTTTCTGACTCGGCCCAACGGGCACAAATATGCAGCTAGAAGGTTTTGCAAGGGAGATGATATCTGATTCTCGCCCAAGTGATATATGGCTGAGGAATCAATATCAGGATCTTTTGCATCGTAGTCTGAGCTGGGCGCAATCTTGAGGTCGGCTTTGTCCCGACTCTTGCGCAATGTAGATGCTTCAGCGGTGAATATGTGAATTGTGCATGAATTGATGATGATGCGCATCACCACCATTAGCGGAGGACTCGGCATACGAGCATCAGATTGGAATGTGATACAATCGACAATCCATGTCTCACTGCAACCTTTCCATCAAGTATCGACGATGACAGGTCTGACATGCATTTTGACGCGATCACGACCTTTCTGATATCAGATATTCCTGAATCGAATATGCATGCATAATAAATTTATAGTATGGTATTACTGGCAAAAATTTCATCAACAACGGTTCTCGGAAACGAGCATCCTCGGTGAGATGGCCGAGTTGGTTATGGCGCCAGGTTAAGGTTAACCTTAACACCAATTTCCTGGTGGAGCAATCCTCCTGGGTTCGAGTCCCAGTCTCATCAAAGAGTTTCTTTTTGCATTTTCTTTCTCTTGGGTCATCCATCTTTCGTTATGATCTGTGTTTTTTGGTGTTTATGGCGCTTTCGATCACTCCCTGGTGCTTAGGCGCTAGTTCAGCCTTATTATTAGCTTGCTGTTCTTGAACAGAGTCAAGAGAGTCAGGCTACCATAGTCTTCAGCTCTCCCTGACATCGTCACTACAAACATGACTTCATCTATGATCTAATCATATCCGTAATTCACTGGTAGTAACATCAACCTCCGTCTTTAATTTGCTTCTTTCGCCAATCTCCCTTTCAAACTCCACCAAGGATCATCTAACTCACCAAGCACTGACCTCGATTCAAAGGCTAGCAATACCTCAGCATCATCGATCGTTGATGCAAATCTCCTGTTGTCTCATTAACAACATCCAAGATCGAACTCCACAAGCCTTTAAACAAACCACTCAACGCGTCAAGATCATGTAATTCGCGAATCTGCCGCGGTTAGTTGCTTGCCACTTGCATCACAATCGCCCAGCCACGCGACAACTGATCTAGAGATTAACTTCTCGGATCGAGGTTTTCAATTAAGAGATCAGGGGCACTAAGATCGGGCTCGGAAGTGCTTGCAGCAGGGCCAGTAGCGAGCCGTGCTGTTGGTCCTGAGGAGATGATTCATCGAAGTGATTATCCGTCAATGTCGTCATGGATAGATGCTTTTGTTTGCGGGCCATGACGGAATAGTCGTTTTTGGTGAGAATGGGTGTTTCAGTTAAAGAGTAGAAACGAAATGTATAAGATGGGAGTTCTCCTCGAGTGAGAGGAAAGGAATATTCTCATCATTATTCAGGCTTTACACTCATCCGCAACTCACCACTTACACCACAACCATTTTTCACACTACACAAACAACCTTCACCATGTCTTCCGACGGTCTTCAGGATGCTCCCTCCGCTGAGTTCCAGGAGGAGTCCTACGTTTCTCGCCCTGGTGAGAAGGACCAGCCCATTCCTGTTCAGTCCGACTCCGATCGAGTTGAAGATCCCATCGATAGAGAGCAGGCCGACACTGATGCTCAGCTTGGTATGTCTAACTCCGTTACCTTACTATGTGACTCTCTCCCTAACACAGTAATAGAGCGTGATGATAAGGATGCTATCGACAAGAGCAACATCATCGAGAAGCGTACCCGAGGTGCTGCCCAACCCAGCGGTACCTACCAGGAGCCTGGTGATGAGGAGGGCCTCCCTTCTGACACCGGTCGAAGCTCCAACTACTAAACGAATTATGGAAGCGTGAAGGCGTTTGCTTGATAGTCATTGGATCTGTATAATAGAATTTGAGATGAAGTGAATATTTGAACATATGCAATGCTCAATTTCGTGTGATGGCATTCATCACTCCCAAATCTCTTTCGGTGTCTTTTTCAAGCCGCTCATGGTCAGAGTGGAATGTCCTATTAGCATCGATCGCCTACTTCACCTCCTGCTGTAGTTCATGTAGTGATCAAGTCTGATAACTAGCATGCATCGTAGTCAAGAACTTGGAAAGTCGATCAATGGAATGGAGATACTTGTGTACCCTAAGGTTATTATATCATTGTCAGTTAATGTTATGTTTCCAGGGTACGAAAGGTCAGACTGCTACCTATGCACATCCTTTCCACATCCACTCCACCATTTTGTGCCCATCGCTATCTCGAGAGAATATTACATGTAACTTCCCGTGAAGAAAGACGACTATGGGTTGAGCATCATAGCAAATTTACCGTTGTCGAGACGAAAGCCTGAGTCTGGGCAAACTCAGGGCAATATTTGTGTGAGTGGGATATCGTTCTGTAAAGAAATGATTTTGTTTTGACTTCCAGTATTAGATGATCGTGGTCCAACGGAGGGGAAGCGTATACCCAAGATTAAAAGATTAATATCACCATTCAAACAATCCATGACCAGTAGCAGAAACTTGAAAGCAACAATAAAAGAAGTTCTTGCGGCACTCACACGACGATATCAGATCCAGGGTAGCCCCCACACACGAGCTCCCCCGCCGGGACCGCAACGGGAAGCCCCACTCACCCGCATCGAAAATCTCGTCGTCAACCAGGCCAAAAAAAAGTGTCCCGCGCGATAGCTACATCTTCTCTCTTCTGCCAGCTCGACCATTCATATTTGTCGCAACCGATGCAAACATGGCGACAGATAACGAAGCTCCTGCTGCGAGCAGCGCCAATGAGTCTCGTCCCTCGGGCGACAACAAAAACGCCTCTGACAACAATGGCTCTGAGAATCGTCGCAACCCGCGCCATGACCACAGAAAGCCAGGCAAAGGACGTTCAGAGAAAGGTCGCGGAGAATGGGGGTAAGTCTTCACCTCAATTGGTGAAATGAGTACAGTTGCCAACGGCGCTAACCAGAAATTAGTCGTCAGAAGGGCGACAAGCGCAAGAAGAACGATGAATTTAAGGAGTTCAAGCGTCGCAAACTGAACAAGCAGGGCGATTCTGCTGATGGCGAGTCGAGCAACAACCCCTTCTCCAAGGATGAGATTGCTGCCGAGGAGCGACGACCCAAGCGAAAGGTTGCTGTTATGATTGGATATGCGGGCACTGGTTACAAGGGAATGCAGGTCAATGGCAACGAGAAGACCATTGAGGCCGATCTATTCAAAGCATTTGTCGCTGCGAGCGCTATTTCCAAGGCCAATGCCGACGACCCCAAGAAGTCGAGTCTTGTTCGATGCGCTCGAACGGATAAGGGTGTGCATGCGGCTGGAAATGTCATCAGCCTGAAGCTTATTATTGAGGATGAGGATATTGTGGACAAGATCAACGCCGAGCTACCAGAGCAGATCCGAATTTGGGGTATCCAGCGAACGAACAACGCCTTCAGTTGCTACCAAACCTGCGACTCAAGATGGTACGAGTATCTTATGCCTAGCTACTGTCTTCTGCCTCCCCACCCCGAGTCTTTCTTGGGTCAAAAATTGGTTGAGTTGGCCAAGGAGCATGGTGTCGAGGATGAGCTGACTGCTAGGATGGAGGATGTTAAAGATTTCTGGTCCGAAGTGGAAGAGAAGGAAATTAAGCCCATCTTGGCTCGGTTAGACCCCGAGACCAAGGCTGCCGTGTTGGAGCGAGTCCACGTTATGGATGATGAAGAGGTTTCTGCACGTAAGGAGGCTGCGAAAGAGACCGAAGAGAGCGCGCCAGCAGAGGAGAAGCCTGCTGCTGAGACACCCGCTGGTGAGGCTGCTGAAAAACCTATAGAGTCCGAGGCTCAACAGTCTGGCCTTGTCCTGGAGAGTCACAAGCCCAAGAACCGTGAGCTTGGCCCCGTCGATTTCGCCCTTCGAGACATCAAGGCAGCTTATGTTGCCGCTAAGCGACGATACCGTGTCAGCACTGAGCGTCTGAACCGTCTTCAAGAGGCCCTCAACAAGTACAACGGCACAAAGAACTTCCACAACTACACTGTTCAGAAGTCATTCTTCGATCCCTCAGCGAAGCGACACATTAAGTCATTCGTCGTCAACCCTAAGCCCATCATCATCAACGACACAGAATGGCTGTCCCTCAAGGTCCACGGACAGAGTTTCATGATGCACCAGATCCGAAAGATGGTTGGTCTAGCCAGTTTGATCGTCCGCTGTGGCACTCCTATGGAACGTATCAATGAGAGCTACCAGAACCAGAAGATGGCCATCCCCAAGGCCCCTGGTCTCGGACTCTTGCTTGAGCGACCCGTTTTCCACAACTACAACCGCAAGGCTACCGAATCGCTCGGAAAGGAAGCGATCGACTTCGACAAGTACGAGGATAAGATTCAAGCCTTCAAGGACAAGCAGATCTACACTCGTATTTTCAGCGTGGAGGAGAAGGATAACTCGTAAGTACTGACGTATGCACAAGTCGGACAAGGCTAACAAGACACGGCAGGTTCCACATGTTCTTCAACCAGATTGACCAGTTCAAGACAAATCACTTCCTGTGGCTCACGGCTGGCGGTATGAAGGCTGCCGAGATCGCAAGGGACACGACAGGTGAAAAGGTACAGCAGGACGTTGATAAGCAGCTCGGTGATGAGGATGAGGAGGACCCCGAGGGCGGTGAGGGTTAGGATGTGTAACAGTAAAAACTGGATAGAGGATCAGGTTGTTTGATACGAATGTTGTAAACGATGCATTGTTTCATCGTCGGACGTCTCGGGGATGTTTTCTACTATTGAAGTGGTTGTGAGTGTGGTTGAGCTGCAGTAGTTACACGGCTTCGTGTCTTAGATTCAAGCAGAGTTGATTTGAAATCATGCATATTCATAAGTGAATGCTTTTGAAATGCTGTGCAACTTATGACTTGATTGTTTTCTTTTCATTGCATCAAGCCACGAAACACGAGACGCTGTGTAAGTGAAGTTGATTTCCTTTCTGGGCGATTGGTGACTAGACCCACTGACTAGAAGGTGAAGCTCGGTGTGCTAGAGAACAGCCTTAGGCATCAACGCTAGCACACTCACCGACGCACAGACCGCCCACAGATTCTAAAGGGTTGAAAACCCCAATTTAGCGACTTTTTGGAAATTGCCTACTACCAAAAATTCCAGCGGCCCGCGCAACACCATCACCTTCGTCGTCGTCAATCCACGTAGTCGAACCAGCCGTCAAAATGAGCGCCCAGGCCCTTAACAAGATCGCTCCCAACAGCCCCTCGAGGCAGAACCCCTCCGAGCTTGAGACCAGCATCGCTCAGGCTCTCTACGACCTCGAGTCCAACACCTCCGACCTCAAGGTTGCCCTGCGACCTCTGCAGATCGTCTCTGCCCGTGAGGTGAGAATACCATGAAAAAACAAATTCCGAACTTAGGTCTCGTTTCGAGAAATCCTGTTCCCACATAAGAAAACTGTACTGTTCTCGCAATGGCCTCTCCGCCTCCCGACCGCGCACTTTTTCGTCGATATTCGAGAGATAATTGACTGCGCATACACTATGTCGTCGGGGCGGAGGAGTGTCAGCCGGAGTATCATTGACTTCTGTGGAACAGGACGGGAAGCGGTCCAAGGTTTCGTCCTGGAGCTCGCATGCTGACTTGGGATCTTGACTAGATCGAGGTTGGCCACGGCAAGAAGGCTATTGTCATCTTTGTCCCCGTCCCTTCCCTGCAGGGCTTCCACCGCGTCCAGCAGCGGTAAGATATCTCCCTTCTTCTAACCTCAGATTCAATACTAATACTCCTTAGTCTCACTCGTGAGCTCGAGAAGAAGTTCTCTGACCGCCATGTCCTGATCCTCGCTTCTCGCCGCATCTTGCCCCGCCCCAAGCGATCAGCCCGCTCCCGCAACACCCAGAAGCAGAAGCGCCCCCGTTCGCGAACTCTCACTGCCGTCCACGACGCCATTCTCGAGGATCTCACCTACCCCGTCGAGATCGTCGGCAAGCGCGTCCGCACCAAGGAGGACGGCTCCAAGCTCCTCAAGGTCATCCTCGACGAGAAGGAGCGTGGTGGTGTTGACTACCGCCTCGACACCTACTCTGAGGTCTACCGACGATTGACAGGCCGCAACGTCAACTTCGAGTTCCCTCAGAGCGGTCCCGCCGACTACTAAGTCTGCGTTTACCTTTCGAGATGAAATAGAAGAAATGACTATTTTTCCCTCATTCGGGCTGGGAGTGTTTTTCACAAATGGTTGGTTGATCAAAAAAGGGGCTTGGCGTCTTAAAGAAAGTAGCTTGATGAATGGTACAAGCAAGCTGCGTATGATTTGACAAGACAACTTAAACACTTCTTCCCGTCCATGACTTCGTCCAATATTTGGGTATCTAGATCTATGTCTCATGTGCATGTCTTTTCTATGTTTAATCGTGACTGATGCGGCCAACGCCAAGCACACACCAATAAGCCAGCTCCCTCCTCTCCTGAGCATCCTTTTCCTTTCCAGATGCTGCACCGACATCTTGCTGGGAATCAGGCTCCCACTCCATCCTCACAAACATGGGTATCTCTAGAATATCCTCATCCTCCTTCAGTGGACTCTTGTCCTTTTGACCGTCGAGTCGTAGTGAAGCGGGAACCACTTCCAAGATGATGCTGACCCAGTTGCGCCCTCGCTCCCAAATCTTACCGGCTTCAGGCTGACCACTGCTCTCTTCACCTTTTCGCTTCTTGTCTCTGTCATCGTCTTTCAGAGCATCATCCCACATATCCGTGTTGGCATCAATATCGAATTGAGGACACAGAATAGTCACTTTGCTGGAGAATCTGCCTGGTGTACTGTTCGGCGTAGCAAGTGTCACTTTGATTCCGTCGAACAAAGGGTTCTTGAAGGTTATAATGTAGTGATGCGGGGTGAGGGGCTTGAGCGGTCGCTCTTCTTGAATTTGAGGACGCTGCGTAGTAGGGACTGATCCAGCTGTGGGGTTGAGAGGCTTGATGGTGATCGTAGGGATATACGACTTTGCGACCAATCTGATCTTGAACCGTGTCGACGTGACCTTATTTTCTGGCTTGGAGATGATATGTCGACACACAGAGCAACGCTTCGAGCGCTTTGTTCTGAGGAGGTGCGGTATAGGCCGTAGACCATCTTGGAATCTCTGAACCTCTGCTTGTTCAAGGTTCTGCTCTATAGTAGCCGTTGCATCCCATCCTTCTTGGTGCAGTTTCTTGATCTGAGCAGATTCATCCAGATCCGCCAACTTCAGGCCTTCCTCTGCCGTAAGAGCTTCACGCATCACATCTGAAGGACCATTACGCTTGCGGGCATGACCGTGACCAGTGTACATAGCCATGATACGAGACAACGACGCTGCAGGCGATCCATAGCCAGTAGTGTCATTCAGTGGAGATATACCGCTCGAGGCAGCATTGGTGTCTGCGAGCTGCGACTGGTAGAATGCCTTCAGATTGGCATATTGAAGGTCTGTATCGACATCGCTGTCGGCAAGAGGTGGCTCATCTAGGTTCTCCTTGCGACGCTCCTTGAGTTCTTTCGCCGTGAGTTTGAGGTCTCCTCCGTTATTGATCTTGGAGAGCTGCGAGTGTATCCCGTTAGGCTTGTCAAACTTGATGCCTATCTCGGTGGAGGTCCAATTGCAGTACTGGCAATACAGGGCATATTGAGGTCCTGGGATGTCGGCGCCAAGGTGTGACTGGTCTTTCTCCACGGGGGTTTCCATAACCTGGAGAGGACCTATGCACACGGGGCATTGGTAACAGCTTCGGGTACATCTAAGAGGCGCATGTCAGGCTTGGTCTCGACCATGTCTTTGTGTTATTTACCTGTTCCCGTCGCTGCGCAAGTTACTGCTGGGAACCTCAAACAGACAGTTCGGACAGTAATATGTAACAACCTCCTCGTTCACACATCGTGGACATCGTATTTGCTGACAGTCTTCGCAGTAGAGGAGGTACTCGAGAGGGTAGAGGCTGTAGTTTGAGCGAGGATCGCGGGGGTCAAAGGTTCGCTCGTCGGAGGATTGTGATTGACGCGCTTGTGGGAGATCGGGGGGAGAATTGTCGGAACACGGACATTGGATGTACGTGTAAGGTATCACGAGCGCCATGGTAGTGGAAGGCCGTGGAGTTTGGCAGACCCCAAGTTGAAGTTGGCAAGGGAGCTGGCTTGAAACTGGGGTCTTTGTTCTCGGTGTGAGGTGAGTAGAGCTATGGTCACTCGGTGAGGGGCCAATCAAGGCCTACACTAGATTCATTCAACTACCTCAGCAGTAAATGCACCTCCCGAGAAGCACAAATTCCAGGTAACTGAGTAAGAATAGCAAAGTACAGAGTAAACTGATGATATCTTTTCACTTGAACTTTAAAGAACTGTCTCACTCACTAAAATCACAAAAAGCAAAAGTGAAATGCGTTGGCCGTCCTCATCACTCCTCTCACACTCAGCTCACAGCCTCACCGGGAATATTGGAGAGCTGAGTCGGTTCAACATTCCTCTCCCAACGTCTCATGAATATCACTTGCTTCAAATCGAAGTGTATCATAAGATAGGATGCCAAAATAAACTCATTAAAGAGCCCCCTAAGCTTGTACTAACTTACCTAAGTCTTGTCGCTCCAAGCCCATAGTGCAAAATGGCTTCCTGGAGTCTTCAATTAACACATCCCCAAGGCCCTGACTCTCTTCCGCAGAAGCATGAATAAGCCCTCTATTCAGCACATTCATGCATTCCGAGACTGTGGCGTCGTCAAGGAAAAAGACCTTTGGTAGTGGTCAGAGCTTCGCTTGGTGAAACACACAACTGAGGGCAGCGAATGCTCCAAGCTTGAACCCTGAATGCTATCCCATCCCGTCCACAGCGTGTTTGAGACTATTTGTTAGTGGCGAGTTCAGCTATAAGGCGGGAAGCGAAAGACGGGATCTGGAACCAGATGCGTCTAGACCGTAAAAGTCTGACATACAACAGACAAGCTCAACCTTGTTAACGCGGTTTTTCGTCTCGCTTTGTCTCGTGAAGGCTTTTCGGTCAGGGCTTTCGCTCAATGATAATCCCTTCTGGAGTTTATGAGTTTAGTCCCGAACCCGAGACTCGGACTCCGGTCTCCATTGATTCTTTATTGTCTTGGTTTTGCCTTGTCTTTGGTTCTTTGATATGACGCCTGCACGACATGTAATGCGGGGTTCTTTGAGTTACGGGCAAAGGTGTTTAGTTCACGATCGTGAAAGGCTATTGATTCATGATGACAGAAGGAGACTTCATGCTTGGCTTACTCTGCATGTCGAGCTAGAACCAGAACAAGTGATGGTCAGGTCCCCCCATGGTCTGGGCTTACTCTAGCTCTGACCTGTCTGGAGTCTTTGGACCTGCCCCTTGGTCCAAGCGGAAAACTACAGAGGTAGCCGCGAAA
>NJCR01001446.1:1054-57299 GCA_002234235.1 Fusarium hostae
TCCGACTTCCATGGCCACCGTCCGACCCTGATATCTGCAAGGGCTCTTATGGCATACGTACACATGAAGGGGGTGGTGGACGTATAACAAGGCATATGAGGCATGATTATGTTGGTGAGTCTAGGTTAAAGACTACAGAAGCTCAAGGCAAGCAGGCTCCGAGGCCCCCGTCCGACGATGAGGCTTTCGAGAGCCATGTCTCGGTGCCAACTTCTTGAGGATATTAACACCAATGTTCATCCCTCATAGCGAGGTGAACAGCGGTACGTCGTGTCATGAATACTGAGAGGCATGTTCAGGAGCTAACTTTGACATCCCTATAGGCCCTCCCAGGGCACGCTTTATCAAGAGTTGCGTGTAGGCAATTGACACTACGAACCATCTTCCCGCCCTTATTCTCAGGGGCGGTGACATTCCGCGCGGAGTTCAGCCCATCGAATCTTGGGGTTGTTGGGGGTCCACGAGATGTGTTATTTGCAGTTGGGANNGGCTGAGAGCTTATGATCACCACTACTCAGTTTGGCAATCTCAAAAGAGCTCACCGATGCTCTGGCAATCCGCGGTCAGGCAGCTTCTTACCATCTTCCTGGACTGGCCGACCTGGCTTCATTCCCCTACCAGTTTCCTGGTCAACTTCATCGCCGAAGCTCAGCGACGCCGTCGTCAAAGACGAGGAGATGGAGGATGGCGCCATCGTCAAGGACGAGGAGATGGATACCGAGTGCCCCGAACGCAAACTCAACAAGCGGTTGCCTTGTACGGCCATTTCCATATCGATATAAGTTGACAGCAACTCGATCTGTGTGCGAAAAGGATGTCCGGTGATCGGCGAGAACAAGCGGCCTGCGGCTTAACAAGAATCATTTGTTTTCACTCGACTCCTATCTTCCTTGCTCTCTTCCATTCACCCCAACAAGTTTTGTAAGGTGGCATTCCATCTTCAATATTCACAGTTCCTTCTTCAGCGAGCGACAACACCCATCGTTTCATTTCATTCTCATTCCGCACCAAAGTCACTTCTGGCTTGTTTTCTATGACATCAGGTATGCTACACCCCGTACCAAAACGTTCCAAAGACTCTAACATGTAGTGTCCGCAGCACTCCAATATCATCCACTTCACTCCGCCACTTTAGCGCCTTCTACATCCATAAACACGACAACAGCTTCGGAACCAGATCTGCTTCGAGCTAGAAGCATGCAAGACGCCGCTTCATACCGTTGGCCACCTGTAAGCCACTTCTCCCGGCGACTACCGCTTCTTCATCGTTACTCGAACGGAGGCGACGCGAACCTCCAATGCAGTGCCGCCAGTCAACATAGGGATACCCGGCTTGACCTCAAGACTGAAGCTGATGTCCTGATCCTTATATCGATGGACGGGGCTTGAGAGCACTATTGCAAAGGTACGCGTCTCACAGGTTCATGGTGTACAGCATCTAATGGTTCCATGCAGGACTTGTTTATTATGTCTCTCAAATATAAGCGGTGGAATCTACATCATATCTCATTCCCGACAGCACCTCGTCGACTCAAAAGACCTGTTACAGGCAACTGATCCCCTTCCATGTTCACAACGTGCGGCCCTTCTTCTCAGGGAAGCGTCACAGTACACATGAGCCCTTTCGCAATAATATGCGCCGCGAGACCGTCTTGCCACGAGTGAAGAAGTCCGACCGCATGTTTCAATCTCCAATACCAACAATCCCAACCCAACCTTTAGGAGAACCTGATCCCTCGCAGGCACTTCAGCATTTCATATCCCCTCACTATCCCGACGCGTTCGCTACCCGCTCGCCGGGTGACAAGCAACAGTCAAGCAGCGAATCAAGGAAACAAAGCTATGTTTCACGTTCCAACGAGTCAAAAGTGAAGGTAGCTGGACGAAGTCTGTGATCCAGTCCTGCAAGATTGATAAGATTGATAACACACCAACTCTGACTGATCCGGAATTTTGTCCGACCGGCATCGGCACAAAATTGTGGGGTAAGATTCGAAGCATGACCCATGACGTGGGATCGCGATGGACCAGTCCCAACTGACGTGATTCACTTCACCAACTCTATCTATTTCAACCATGACATCTCCCTAAACCCTCTCTCCTCAACATCCTACAACCTCCTTACAATGTCGTCTCCCACCCCCGACGACACGCGCCTCGACGCCGATCAAATATCCACCCACAGCTCCTACGCCTCATCCTCCAACTCATCCTCCCGCGCGCGACGAAACAAAGAGAAACAAGCCATCCGCCTCATCGCCTTCATAGCAGCAAACATCATAGCCCTCGCCTGCGGCTCCATCGTCGTATTCTCCCTCTACGCGCCTCTTCTCCAATCTCGCCTGCACTACACCCAATTCCAAGTCAACGCCGTAGCCATCGCTGGCTCTGTCGCGCTGTACCTTCCTATTTCGCTCATCGGCTATATCTGCGATCGCGTTGGGCTAAAACCGCTTGCCCTGGTGGGAGGAATCCTCTTTGGCAGCGGATATGGCATCGCAGCGGGCGTTTATAGAAAATTGGATCTGGAATTTCGCAGTCATCCTGGATATCGTGTCAATGGAGACTGGTCCGTTCCGTTTTTGATGTTTGCGTTTGTGTGCGTTGGTATCGCGACGTGCGCGCTTTACATGGCTGCTGTGTCATCGTGCGCAAAGAATTTTGGAAAAGGTCGATATCGAGGATTGGCGCTCGCTACGCCGATTACTTGTTTTGGATTGAGTCCCATGTGGCTGAGTCAAGCGGGAACTCGTCTGTTCACTGAGACGCGACCAGACGGGTCCAAGGGCGACTTGGATGTATTCCGCTTCTTTCTCTTCCTTGCCATCTTGACCTTCTCCATGGGTATGTTGGGCACATTCACCTTGCGTGTAGTTGACGAGGACGAGCTTATCGACGAGGCTATTGAGGAGCTGGAGCAGAGCGGATTACTCGATGGAAACTCTCTACTCGGCAGGTCCGAGAGGAGTTACGGTGCCACTGGTGATGAGACGGAGGGCTCAGCACTACTTGATCCGTCGAAAGACGATGCAAAGTGGAAGAAGAACTGGGTTCTCAACGCTGAAACGCGTTCGTTCCTGTCTGATCGCACCATGTGGCCGTTTGCCCTGGCGTTTCTTCTGATCGTTGGACCAGGCGAGGCCTTTATCAACAACCTGGGCACAATCATCGGTACACTGACACCGCCTGAGATGGAAGGGCTGAGCCATCGTACTTCAGCAGCGACACATGTGTCCATCTTTGGCGTCACAAACACTGCTTCTCGTATCTTCATCGGTACTCTAACAGATCTTCTGGCACCATATCCCCAAACACAGCATGTTCAAGCACCACATGCTCGTTCGGCCGTGAGCAATCGCTTCTCCATCTCCCGCGTTGCCTTCATGGCATTCTTCGCGACACTCCTCTCAATCGGTCTTTTGATCCTCGCATCCGGCCTCGTGCAAAACCACGCCGAGCGCTTCTGGCTCGTCTCAGGTCTAGTCGGCGCAGGCTACGGCGCATTCTTTAGTCTCACACCCTTAATCGTAACGATTATCTGGGGCGTTGAGAACTTTGCTACCAACTTTGGCATCATTGGTATGCTTCCTGCAGCAGGGTCTACATTCTGGGGTCTTGTCTACTCAGCGACGTATCAGAATGGCGCGAACAACTCAAAGGCTGCGCCCGGGAGTGAAGAACGTGGTGATTTATTCTGCTATGGTGAACAGTGCTATGCTCCTACTTATTGGGCCGAGACTGTTACTGTGTGGGTTGCTGTTGGGTTATTGATTTGGGCTTGGAAAGGTAGGGGGGGTTGGGCGCAGCGTGGAATTGTGATTTAGCATGTTATCATTTCGGCATCTCATCGTCTTGGCGTTTTGGATAGACAGCATACGTGGGTAGGTCTAGTTTATCTCATAGCAGCATAGTTCTGATATCATTGAATACATAGCGTTCATTAGTCTGCCGTTGTTCCGTTCGTCAAAGCTCCCTGCATGCATACAGCTTACCCCGGATTTCAGATCAGACTCCACCATTATCACCACCACTATCATTTGACTAGGGTACAAGTTTCCCGCGGCCAACTACCCCCTCACGTTGATAACTTATCATCTCGGAACCCAAGCTTAGCAGCCGATCAGCACGGATCTCAAATTTACAACCGTAGCTCTAAGCTCTGTGCATCGCGTTCCCACTTGGTCCTTTGCAAGTCATCCAGATAGGAAAGTCTCGGGGAACTAATCCGGGGAACTTGTATGTTGTGCCTGACAGAAAAGTGTCAATCGTTGTTATCTAAATAGCATGTTCGTTGAAACAATTTGGTTAGTATGCTATCATAATCAACATGGCTGAACGCAAGGGAAGTTCGTGGACGTGGTTGGCTGCATTGCCCGTCCTCTTGGCTGCTGCTTTTACAGCGTATCCTGATGTCTTTCGAGGTTCTGGACCAGAGGCGTTGCCCTCTGTGAAGATTAAACAGGGAACTGTTATTGGGAAGTTTGTTGATGATGGGACGTTTCCTGAGCCGTTGGAGGGATTCATGGGGATTCCCTATGCTTTGCCACCAGTTGGCGAACGAAGGTTCAGACATGCTGAGCCAGTGGGCGAGAGCAATGAGACCATCGAAGCATATTATTTAGGACCAAGGTAAGTTCCTAAAGTATGATGGTGAAGTATATACTGACTTGGGAAGATGTCCTGGCATACAACTCGTCCCCTTCCTCAACGATCCCGTGCTCGGTCCAGATTATGAATCAGAGGATTGTCTCACCATCAACATCTGGCGCAAGAAGGGCCATACACCCAGCAAGGGAAAACTTCCCGTTGCAGTCTTGATTCCCGGAGGAGCGTTCAATCGCGGTGCTGCAAGGATGCATAATTCACATACCATGCTTGCGTTCTCAGAGCAGCCATACATTGCTGTTAGCATGCAATACCGCATTGGTGTATTCGGTGGACTCAACACTGAGTTAACAGCTCAAGAAGGTTTGTTGAACCTTGGGTTGAAGGATATGTATGTTGCACTTGAGTGGGTTCAAGAGAACATTGCTGCGTTTGGAGGCGATCCTGATGATGTTACCATCATGGGGCTGAGCGCTGCAGCTCATGGTGTAAGTGACCTCTCTCTCAAACCCAGCTGTTACTAACGCTCACAGATCGGGCATCTCATCATGGATATCAATCAGCCCAAGAAGCTCTTCCACAAAGCTATAATGGACTCAGGAGCTCATACAGCACGTGCAGTCCATCCTCCAAACGCCGCTCTCAACACCCAGCACTTCCGGGAATTTCTCAACCTGACACCCTGCTCACACTTCAAGAACCTCAAAGACCCAAAGATCCTTACTTGTCTTCGCAATCTCCCCTCGGAAACTGTGGATAAAGCAGGAAAAGAGGTGTTTAGACGCTCAGACCCTTCTATTCGTTGGGCATGGCAGCCTGTCATTGACGGAGATGTCATTTCACGACGACCTATCGAGGCATGGAAGTCTGGAAAGTTTCACAGAGTTCCCATCTTGACGGGATCAGCCGCGAACGAGGGTGCTTTTTACGTTCCCCAAAAGGCCGATAAACCTGAAGATTTCACGGAATTCTTTCGTGAGCTTCTCCCGCATCTTACCAACGCTGAGGTTGCCGAGCTTGAGAAGTTGTATCCTGATCCCTCAACAAACCCCAACTCACCACATCTCGACACTCGTGGTATTCCCGGAGTAGGATCACAGTATAAGCGCCTCGAGACAGCATACGGCCACTACGCATATACATGCCCCGTCCGCCAAACCGTAATCTGGTCAACATACCATCCTCACTCTCAACCCGCATATCTCTACCACTGGGCCCTCAACAAAACCGCCCTCTTCGGGGCCAACCACGGCGATCAAATGCGATACCAGACATTTAACCGAGAAGTTCGTGAGATATCACCTGCGCAGAGAGAAGTATCTGGACAGTTCCATACATATTGTACAAGTTTCATCACAAAGGGTGATCCGAATGCTATGCAGGGCAAGTTTGCGCATAGACCGGAGTGGACGCCGTTTGAGGGTGGGAAGGGAAAGACGATGTTGCTTGGGAAGGGGAATGATGAGAGGGCTGGAGGGACGGGGGTTGGAAAGGCGGCTGAGTTGGTTGAGTTTACGTGGGGAGATGAGCAGTGTGAGTTTTGGTGGAGGGTTTCGTCCAAGTGGGAGGACTAGGGATCACATAGAATGAGACTAACGTGTTTATCTCGAGTACATAACTCCGTAGACCAAGTGATATGTGTTATGCCCGGAGAAACATACATCGCCTCGACTTGTCCATGTCTACCCCATCTTGCCAAGAAACCCCAGGATCAATAACCTAGCATATCCTGCATACACATCTGGTCACATAATTCCTTTACGTAAAAGCAGCACCAAAGTGGAATACCCCAGATTTTAAAGCAAAAGCACGGGTTCCCGAGTCATTACCGAATCCGGGGTATACAGGGTCCAAGACCAACGCTTCAATTGACTAACTGAACAACATGACATCATAAAACTTCTCCCATAACTAGTAAGAGTATCGGAAGTTGGGATTCTCAAAGTCAGTGAGATCCTGCAACACAGCATTCTCATCCTCCACAACAGGACCTTGGGCGTCACGGAGTCGGTTTCGACGGATGAGTACGAAACGAAGAGCAATCGCAATGACAACCTGGCCTGCTACACAGCCGATGATGAGCTTGCAGCCAGTTTGGTAGATTGGTGCTTCAGAGCCAATGAAGCCGTGAGGTCCGATGATGTTGCCGATGCAGTATGCCAGGAATACGAATGCTGTGGCTGTGGTTCGCTTGGTGTAGCCACCGACGTTTGAGGCGGGCATTTGAAGAGCGACGATGAGAGCGCCGACAAAAGAAGCGCACTGTAATAGTTAGAAATGGTTCCAATCGAGGGGGGGTTGGGGACATACCATGTAGTAACCAGCAAGGAGACCGCCCTTGTTTGATCGAGGAAGTTGCCAAAACAACGTAACAGCAATAAGCGTCGGCAAAAGCCAAACACACATAACAATCGTCCTCACATTCTTAAACTTGGACGCAACATACGGTCCCGTAAACATAAAGATCGCGTTGCAAGCCCCATACGGAATCCCATACGCCGTCGTCAACAGCGCATCATGCGTAAACCCCTTGACGATCAACTTGGAAAAGTTCGCAATGCCACCGTTAATAACCTCATTCAACAACGTAAAGAAGAACAGCAACCAGATCTGCGAGTCCACAAAGACCTCTCTGATTTGATTCCACTTGATCTTCCTGTTAAACACACCCGTCTTATTCCTCGCGCTCTGCGCAATAAGCATAGCACGCTCCTCGACACTAAACCGCTTCGCAGTGAGGATGTTGTTCGGGAGAAAGAAGAACAGCAGTATACCCCAGCAGATAGTCAGTCCGCCGCAGAGCACGTAGATGGTTCTCCAGACATCCCATCCTTTTGATTGACCGACGCCGTAGAAGAGAATACCGCCAAACATGGCGCCGAAGCCGTTGAAGCAGTAAAACAGTCCTGCGCGCGCAGGTTGTGTCTCGCGACGGAACCATTGGGAGACGATGAGCATGAAGGCAGGTGTGATTACAGCTTCGAAAGCGCCGAGGAGGAAACGACAGACTGCTAGACCAGCGAAGTTCTGACAAGCTGCTGTGAGGCAGAGAATAGAACCCCAGGTGATGACGAAAGTGCTGACGATGGTGCCCGTTGGTAAACGCTGCGCAAGATACGAAGCAGGCCACTCGGCAACGAGGTACGCAAAGTAAAAGATGGACGCCATCCACGAGTATTCGTCTGAAGTCATACCGGTTGTTGAGAACAGATCAAAGACGGCTGAGTAGCCGAGGGCTTGTTTATCGACATATTGAAGAAGATAGGTTCCACAGAGAAGCGGCATAAGCGACCAGTCGACTTTCTTGCGGAGTTTCTTGAGGGCTTCTTCATCGGCCATGAGTTCGCTTAGGCGCGAGTGTGCGATGCCATGTTGTTGAAGGAACAATTCTGCCTCGTCGAGGTCAGTTATGGTGCCGTTTTTGATATCAGCTTCAATGTCGTCGTGGTCAAGAGGGATGATCTTCTTGTCCACCTCGATATCGTTCTTTGTCTCAGCCATGATGAAGTTTGCACGTTGTATTCAGGATGATCAAGAAAGAATCTTGTCCTGCTGCGCCAAAGAAATGGCGACTCAGCGCCCTTTTTGAACCCGGGGGCGATATACGATTCATGCCCCCTTCGCAATCCGGGGTTTCAGTGGAGCAGTGCGATAAGTTGGGTGGAGGTATTGAGATACCGCTAGCTGGGGTGTTCTGAGATAGGTAAGTCAACTAAAACTGGGATGCGGGGGAATGAGCTGATAGGTTATGTTGAGTTGGCTAGGATGGGTGATGTTTTCCCGCGGAAAAGGGCGCGGTGGAGAAAGCGGAGGCTAGAATTGGATGCGAAAGAGGAGATAGGACGTTAGGTTTGGAGATATCGTGGGTAGAGAGATAAACTTGGCATGTTGTATCTCTGATAGAGGAGGATATGGTCAGATGATGGTCGTGATACGGATAAGTGGCTTGAATGCGTCATGGATTGATCAAGTGTTGTTGTTTGATCGATGAACGAGGAAGAGGTTGGCGAAGAGATGCGTGAACTCAATTGAACATTGAACGTCTTGACGAGCATTGTAAACTTGGGTAACTACGGTCTCAGTTATCCCTGTACTCAATTAGCCGAACAGTCTTGAAGATGACCCATTGCATTGTCTATCTCATTTTGTACTCCCATCCCACCTAAAACACCAACACCAACACCAACACCACGCTCATCACACCCCGTCAATCACCTCAATTCTCACTCCAGACTCTCTTCCCAGCAAACCACGTCTCCTTAATCTCCGCCTTCAGCAACGTCCTACTATCCCACTCCATATCCGCCACAACCAAGTCCGCAAACTTACCCACCTCCAACGTCCCAACCCTCCCATCCTGAAAAACACTCTTCGCCGCACCCTGCGATCCCGCCACAATCGCCTCGCAAACACCCAATTTAAAATGCTCATTCACAACCTCCTCACACTCCGGCTCCCTCGCTGAACGTCGTGTAGCCGCTACATACACATTGTGCAGAGGATTCCAAGGTGCTGTGGGACTGTCGCTGCCCAGCGCGAGAAGAGCGCCTGAGTCGGCGAATTCACGGTATGCAAATGCGCGGTCGCGTCGGGAGCCGATGAGACGGGGCCAGGCGCGGAGAATTGCTGGATCGGCGTGGACGGGCTGGATAGAAGCTGTGAGGCCGAGTTTGCCCAGGCGTTTTGCGTCTTCGGGAGATGAAACCTCGAGATGTTCGATTCGATGTCGAGCACCTGGTTTGCCGTACTTCTCGAGCATATCAACCGCCATATGAATCGCCGCATCACCGATAGCATGAAGCGCTATTTGGATCCCCGCATCAGCTGCCTGTTTAACAACAGGTTCAAGATCCTCTCTTGACCAAAACGGCGGCGGTGACGCAACTGCGGAGTATGGTTCAGAGAGATATGCCGTACACGCATCGATAATACCATCGCAAATGATCTTGATACCAGCGATACGAAGATCAGGCGAGTTCTCCAGACTATACTTCCTCGCAAGTTCAATAGCCCTCTCAACCTGCCGAGTGCGCTCTTCAACCGTATCAGCAGGTTTAACGATCCAGTACGCCGTAACACGCATCGCAACATCAGGATATCTCCTCTTCAACTCAACAAGACTCTCCCACGAATACTCATCCATCGCCATCTCGATAATCCCCGTGTATCCTGAGGCATGGTATGCCTTGAACGCAGCGAGCATACACTCAATCCGCTCCTCATTCGACGCAAGTTGCGCAAGCGTAGGCCACACAATCGACAAAATGGACGCTTCGCTGAGAACACCAGATGGTTTACCGTTCTCATCCCTCTCGATGATACCACCGGGCGGATCTTCCAAATCAGCGACCTTCATCTCCTTCAGGCCCGCTGAATTGCACCATGTCGAGTGCATGTCCTTTGTATCAACATAAATCGGCCTTTCGTCAATCTCATCAAGAATCTTGGCCGTTACACCGTCCGGAGTCATGGAGTGCATCCATCCTTTCGCCATGATCCTCGGAACATCCGGATTCGCTTTTGCATAAGTACGCAGCTCGTGAAGAATATCCTCCAGATTCTTACAATGCTCCAGCGCAATCTTTCTCAGCGATTGACCCAGTAGCAAAAGATGCATATGCCCATCTACAAAACCCGGTAGAACCGTCTTCCCACCGAGATCTTGCGTGACAACGTCTCTTGTAACTTTCGCCGAAACGTCGTCCTTTGTACCGACGGCTTGAATGATTCCGTCTTTTATGTACATGCTCTCAGCAAAGGTGGGTTCGTCGGCCAAACTGGCGACAGTCCTCGAGAGGATCTTGCCATTGATGAAAAGAGTCATGATGAGTGCGTGGAGTGATCAGCAAGAACAGGTTTTTGTAGCGCATTGGGTAGGTACTTATACCATGGGCCTCTTGATTTGGGCCGCGTCCATGCGGGAGCCACTCAAGTGGGCTAGATGTGCCTATCACCAAATTCGGGGGCTTGATGGTGGGGTGAGGAACCGTCCAGTGTCGCCAATATCCCCCGTGAGACAATGCATGCAGTTTGATATGGCATTTACTGATAGGTCCCTTACTCAAGAATCTTTTTTTTTGCAAAGATCTTCATCACAATACAGTTACAAAGCATGCGCATATTGTACCTGTACAACCTCGGCATCATCAAGTCCGGCACCGGCCCTGAACTCGTGGGGTCCCTTGATTTTAACCTGTCATCACTTTCATGTCTAATTGGTTCCTCTCCCCATAACAACGGGTCCGTGAAAATCGCTCACCAAGATGATCTTATCAGATTCAACGTCATCTGATCTGATCTAATGCAGGCAATTTGTAACAGTTCTTCCAAGACCGAGGTCTAAAGTATTCCGTCTCCACCGTCTCCTTTCACACTAAACAAAAATGAACCCTTCCCGGAAATAACACCGATCAGGTTACATACTATGACTGTTACACGCGATGAATTGACATAGCCCGAGACGTATCATGAGGAGCTGCATATTGCGGAGTATGAGGAGCTGGTGTAGTTGAGCGTGTTGTGAGAAGTCCAAGTTTAAGCCTGTAGATGAGGCTTATGCTATGGTGAGCACTACGTAGGGGAAAGTGAGCACAGTACGCTGTTGGTCTTGAAAGTGAAGTTGCGCTTAAAGGGAAGAAACTATCTTGGGCTGAGAGCGTGACTCTTCCTTTGAGTGCCCTAACAGCATGGCAAGCTCTCTTCGTCCATGCAGGTCTTGCAGAGTCCAACAGCACAAATACAAGGAACGATTCTGGACGAAGGATACTCGTCACTGGTGCATCAAGCGCCTTAGGGGCGTACATAGTCCAACTCACATCTATAGCCAGCCTCCACGTCATCGCAGCATCAAGTTCAATCCCGCACAACTCCTTCTTTCTCCTCTCTATGGGCGCCCACTCTGTCCTCAGATAAACCCGTCTTTCCACTCAAACCTTTGACACAATCATCGACACAGTCGGTGGACGAGTCCTCTCCAATGCATAGAATCTCGTGACATCCTCTGGGGACACTCATATCCGTGGACTCCAGCAGTTTCAACTTTTACTAGCACTCGTACCATTGACAAAGAGCATGTAGAATTTTTGTTTCTTATTGTTAAACCTTCAAAGGAACAACTTGAGAAACTAACAAGGCTTTTTCGTTTGAGCTCGCGAAAGCGAGGGAGGCTTATGAGAAGGCTAATGTAAGAATGAAGGAGAGGGGAAAGGTTGTTCTTACGTTGTAAGTTGTGATATTAGTGGCTAGACGATCGGGAGGCTTAAAATTAATGTTGTGGATGGGTTTGTTGCTGTGTTGAGTTTGTTTGATGAACTCTGTCACGATCACGCAACAAGTCAATTAGTTCCCCAATGCGGGGGTCTGTTATAACGGTACTTGGATTCATGTTAGTTTTAAGTAGGAGACAATGTCGAATTGATCTGAAAGAAGTCACATGGTCATCTCCTCTGAACAAAGAACATCATGGGTTGACAACAACCTCGAATGCGGAGATGACTCTGCAACAACCTGACAACAACCGTATCACGTTATGCGAAAAGACGTGCCTTCAAAGCAGTAACCTTCAAGGTTGCTGCTTAAAACCTCGAGATCCTTCCATGTCGAGTAGTGGCAGTATTGTCACGCCCCAATTGCACCGCGCCGCCAACCGATGAGTGTTTATCAATAGCTTCAAAGCACGTCCATCAACCTTCACTACTACACCAAAGTAGAGAGTCCTCTGTAAGAACCCTACTCCTCATCAAAATGAGCACAACTGACAACACAAGTAAACCCACACAATGACCGTCCTCGAGTACGAATGCGGTTTCAGCATCTACCCTCCTCTCCCCCCAACACCCACCAACCAGTCCCTCTACGCCCTCTTCCTCACCCATCTGAGAACAAAATTCTCCTCGAGAACCCATTCCTCCACCTCTAAACCACTCCTCATAACCGACGCCGACACCGCCTTCTACTACTTCACATTCCCCAAGTACCCCAAAATCCCCGCCAACCCTGAACATTGCAACTACTTCCTTAATTTCCGTCTCAGCTTCGGAAACAGTAGTTTGCCACGAGAAGCCGCTGTTGCTTATGTCCTTGAGGTGTTTGTCATTGCGAGGGATTGTTTTGGTGAGAGGGTTAAGTATTGGAATGGGATGCATAGGATGAGGTGTAATAAACAGTGGGGGTACTATACACTTGCGGATGTGGAGGAGGCGGAGGAGGAGGTTAGGAAGCTGTGTAAGGTTATGGATTCAAAGAATACGGTGATGGAGACAGTGGTGGAAACGCTGGAGGAAAAGAACATTGTGGAAGTTGGAGCTTTGGCTTTGCTTGGCTAGCAATCTTCTTGTCTACATTGCACAGGAATATGTCTCAGCCACGTTTGGTCAGAAGTCCTTCAACTCTGCGAATGTCTCCCAGTAAAGCAGCAATTTGCAACTGGACCTGAACAAGACGAGGTTAAGTCGTCGAGTGTTCTTCCTGTGATAGCAAAGCTACAGACGGGCCTTAATCTTGCGTCTTACAGGGCCAATTTGCTAGACTAGCAAGATGCTTCACATATACCTTATGCTAAGTTGTTGAACCAGGCACCAGAGACCGCAACTCTTGGCGGAGAGCTCTTGGAGTTCCAAAGTGTATTACCAGTAATCTTCTTGCCTAAGGGGGACACCTCTGTGCCATCGAACATAGTCAGGATATATCAGTATCAGGTTTCTTCTTGACATGGACGGCTTTCTCAACTCAGACTTGCGGTCACGTTGGACGAAGCGTAGAGCGTGCACTTGTACTCTGCAGCATGGCTCCCAAGCCTGGGGCGCACGAGGTCGGATCACACAAGACTTCCCGACGCACACAAACTCAACTATTTAGGCCAAAAATCTGCCTTGAACAGTAGTCCTGACAGTTCTGGGCATCACTCAGCTGGTTCCAAGCAAGGCATCTCTAGAGATACAGGTCTGGGAAGCTTTGCATGAACCCGTTGCTCGGGAACGTACTTGAGCTCAAATCTTACATCTCCTCACATAAATTAGCCGAGACCCCATCAGTATCATGTGTAAGATTTGGGAGTAAACGTCTGGATAAGCCCATGGCTCCTGAAGGATGCTGGTCTGTGGCATCGAGGTGTCAGCACAACTGTACGCTTCGACTTCCATTTTACCAACATCTTGTTTTCAACCGGGCAGCTGACGAACTTTTATCTACAAATCACTCATTTCATACTCATAAGCTACCTTTTATCCATGTACCAGTTGCAGTTTGCTGATCAGCTCCAAAGGCGTCTGTTGGAAGCGAGTGAGCTGAGTCCACTGAGGGTGTATGTCAAACCCTTCTGCTTTCCACTGTCGCATCAACTTGGCCGATTATTCCCGTAAAGGCTGTATACTGCTTGTGTTGATCAATACATTTAAGCCGAAAGTTGGTCGTTGCGAATATGTTCGCGGTGCAGCCGTACCTTGCACCCGGCGAACTTCTTCTTCTGTGAGCTCCAAGAAATGCTGCGCCGTCCATTGTCTTGTTACCAGACTTGCATCTATTGTCTTTGTGTGGTTATTCGTTTGTCCGCCCGGTAGGCAACCGCGGACTTTGAGTCCATCCATTTCGCGATAACTTCAGTTGCCATCACACATCACGGCAGACAAAGGGATGAAGACAATTGACACCATAATATCGCATGCGTAGCAAGTAGTAGGAGATGATCGATCAGTGGCATTGAATACACCTGTAGGCCTCTAAATTCTGTCTTGGACGTGTGGAGATGCGAAAGCTTGTTCACGATCTTTATTTTATGGTTCATCTAGAGTGTCGCGAGGCTAAGCAAATGAACACGCTGTTTGCCCGAGCCTTGAACCTAAGAGTAAACTGTGCACAAATGCTTGAGCAAACAGCTGCGCGGCTGCCATCGCCAGCGCCAGGCAGGAGCACGAAGCACTCACTGCTGCTCATTCACTCCACCACCAACCTTGATCTCTCTTCAATCCATCTCAACTCCCCATCACAACATCTCCCCCATCTTGACCATGTCTTTCGACTGCGGCTTCGACATCTTCCCCGCCCTCCCCCCAACACCCGAGAACAAAATCCGCTACACCGAATTCCTCGACGACATAACCACCGTCTACAAAACCGACGACGAATCCCGCTTCCTCGTCCTCCCAACCGATACCGACTTCCCCAATTTCCTCGACAAGCACTTCATCCACTTCGTGCTCACCAACAACCCGCGAATCCCCGCCAACCCCAACAACTGCGACCTGTTCCTCAGCCTGCGCACCTCGAGCGTCTTCAAGGCCGGAACGCTGGACCACATGAAGGAAATAGCCAGCATTGCGCGACACCATTTTGGAAGCCGCGTGCACTTCTGGGAGAATCAGAGTGATATCTACACGCGGATGGAGGTCAACCGGGCGGAGTGGGAGGTCTTGAGGAGAAAGGATGCGATGGGTGCCTCGGACTCGTAGTGAGATGAGATCAGATCAGCGCGCTTATTCCGACACATCCGATTGCGCTACTGGAGATGTTATACGCCCGCATCTGCCGACATTGCGCGGCAGTCATGGTTCACAGTTGGGGCTGACGTTGGAGCACATCGTACACTATTGGGACCGGAGGAATGGGGAATAAGCACCAACGTGTTATTATATCGTAAGGCAAAAGCGACAAATCAGTTCATTCTGATACAGGGATATCTCCAGCCAGCAAAAAGACAAGTTCAACCATAGCGTGCTCCCATACGTTCAAATCTCTAGCAAAAGTTCACGGTGTCATATCTAGGTCATTTAGAGCAGTGCTACTAGGAACGCATTAGCTTTGGTAGGTGTGTTTAGTGATTATCTTGCTGACCTGATCGTGCTTCCCATGACTTGTAGGGGTCGGCTGGCTTTTTTGTAGGGTCGACTGAGCCTGCGAGCTTCCTCTGGATCTTTTCCTTGAGTGAAGGTTTATGCGATGTAGTTTCAAGACCTGCCTTGTTAGTGACGACCATCAATAAGAAGTGAATGAGACATACCCGGCTTGGTACTCGTCAAAGGCTTTGTCGTGTCAACGAGTGTTGTCTCAGAGACGTTGGCGTTCTTGTATGTAAGGTTCGACATGGTGAAGATGTTGCGTGTTATTTTATAAGTTTGTAGTGTAGTGTAAATGTCTTGCAGACTGTAACTGTAGTGATGCTGATGTATCTTATTCTGATGCCTCAAATCTCGGGGACACAGCTTCTACTTATACTCGAGACAGAGTATACACACCATCAATCGATTGAGTCACAAACGTTAAAAATGACATCGCAACGCCCTTGAAATGGATCACATCTTGTCAGCCCTGCATGATTGAAAGCTTCAATCCGACTCCGAGTGACACATTCCGCACTCCTCATTACCACTCGGCGTGCCAAAAGTAGTATAAACCCCTGTAAGCCGAGCTGATCCAAGTGGGTACTGAAGCCGATTCCCCGTTATTCCCAAGCCGAGTCGCTCGAATTCGAGCCGAAACCACTTATCTTCAAGCCGAGTCTGCTAAAATCAAGCCGAACCCCACGCTCAACACTCTATTTTCAACCCGACATCCAAAGCAACACTCCGTTTTTGAGGCCGATATCTCAAGCCGAACTACTTCAAGCCGAGAATTAAGATTTATCATCGTCGGATTCATCAGCAACCATCATAAATCAATGGCGCCATGTCAACAACCCCTCTCCTCCTACGCCTAAACGGTCGCCCTCAAGCCTGCGATCCATGTCGAGCGCGGAAAGTAGCGTGCGACCATGGCCAGCCAGTTTGTTCACGCTGCAAAAAGCGGAACGAAACCTGCGTCTACACCGTTTCGGGAGCAACAGTTAAGAAACAACGGCTTCGGTCCCCTGTTCACTCCGAACCTCAACCACCGAGCACTAATACTGCTGACTCGACGCCTTCACCCGCGGTGGCACCAGGATATCTCGGCTTCACCAGTCACAATGCTGTCTTTGAAGAAACCCGCAACAGCCTCTCCCTCGTCCACGGTCCCCCAGTGGAAGTTGAGCCGAGGGCGCCGAGGGGTAGAAGTGTGATTGACCTCCCGTCTCATCTGAGGGATAAGAGTCTTTATGTCCTTCGGTGTCTACCGCAACCTCACAATGATGTTATGGCGCATAGACTTCACTGTCTCACGGACGGATGGATGTCCAGAACAATTCAGGATATTTTGCACGCGCTTCATCGAGATTGGGGACGGTATCTCGCGTCGCGAGATGATGCGGAGCTTGATGAGCTGGCTCGTCATGTGAGCCATAACACGGCAAGGCCTTTTCGCGATGAACATTCGAGTGCAAAGGCTTGGACTGATCAGTTCACGGGGAGCAGCATTCGATGGGAGTCGATTGGATTGATCTGGACGTACTGGGATGGCTCGCCGAGCTTTGATGCGCCAGTTGTGGTGAAGTGTTTGGGGTATTGCATTGAACTTGCTCGACACTTCACACCTGGGAATGACATCCTTTTGTATCTTTGCTATCGAAGAGTCACCATTGAATCTCTCATCTCAGGCGACGCAGGTAAGCTCATACTCAATCGCTCAGTTGAAGCTCGCTAACACTGACAGGTTTGGCATGCTGGCGCTACTTCGCAGAGACAGTCGCACTCCTCACATTCCTTGGTCGACATGTCGGATCAGAAGACACAAACTACATCCCTTCTCTCTGCTCCGAACACAGACGTCGCATCACCGCCCGTGTCTTCAACATCGACAAAGTCCTCGTCTCCTTCACAGGCCGTCCGCCGCTCCTCAGTCGCCGCTTCTTCTCATCCCCTCTACCACTCGATCTTACGGACTTGGACCTTCAATCTGACCAAGCTACTGTGCGACATGCGCTTCAAGAACTAGATGCCAATGGGTTTCGTCATGTCGGTGATCTAAAAGGATCATCTATGGTTAGGGCGCGTGCCCAGATTGCGTACATCAAGGATGAGCTTCTTGAGATTGCACTTGCGAATAGTGTCAAAGTTACATTTGAGAGTCTAACGTACGTAACTAACATGTTCTTGGGTGCCGTGCTGACAGTAGTAGTGAAATCAAGGCTCGCGCTGAAAGGACGTATGAGAGGTTCCCAGCCAATCTCATCCATCGACCCGACGAACTCGACGATCCAGACTGCGATGTCCAGAAAGTATACTCAAGAATCTTAATTCGACTAGAACACATGCAGAATCTCTTCTTTGTGGAGAGATTATTACTTCGTCTCGGCCACATCGATGAAAACCGGTTACTCCCGATTAGCTTTGAGATGGTCACTTTAACACTTCTCTTCTGGACACATCAAGATCGCTTCTCTGGCATGAGACGAGATTTCGAATGGCTCGTAAGTCAAGTTTCCAATCATCCTCTTTCTCTCTAACAACTCCAGCTCATGGCCTTCGCCGCTCCCGGAGGCGGCATCCTATGTCTCGAACTCCTCCGCCCAACATTCCGCGGCACCCATCCCGACTGTCCCAAACTAAGCCGTTCCGCCATAATCCAAAAACTCAGTCTCTTAATCGGTTTTCTCGACTGGGTCCGTCCACCTGCCCCCAACGCCGATCTCTGCGCGGACTGCAAAGCTGTTATACAAGGTGTACTAGACCACAACCTCAATGCACCTATTGCAGGGGGAGGAGCGCTGGATACGCTCGATTGGGATATTCCAACGCAGTTGGACTTTAATTTTGATCTTTTGGATACGTTTGATTGGTTGAGACCTGAGCAGTTAAGTCTCCCTGCGTGAGGTGAGGAAAGCTTGGATTGTGGTGTTGGTTTCGGAGGGAGCTTGGAGATGGATCCAGTGGCTGGTGTTCAAGGTGACGGTTTGGAGATGAGGTGTCCAGGATGAAAGCATTTGTTGCTGTTGGGCAGCGGATTGTTCGGGTTCTGATGGCACTATGAAAAGAACGGGTTGTGTGATCTGAAAGTCTTCAAACCCTTTTTCGTCTGGTGCAAAGAGGTTATCCTTCCACATGCGATACCACCGACACACGCCTTTATACCCATCAGTCGAACCGAATGCCTTGAGATGTGCTTGCTGCAGGTCTTTAGTGTACCACGACGCGATGGGAAGTCTGCAATCATCGCGGACAAACTCCTTCATCTTGCCAAGAGGATGAAACCACGTCTCCCATTCTTCCCGGTCGCGGCAAAACACCAGACTCATCGCCGCTTCGGCATTCTTCTCAAGAATAGGCTGCGATTTGAAGTCGGCTAGCCATGGAATGTATCCGAGCATCTCGTACCCAAGAAACTGCTTGGTCATAGTGTTGATCATGTCAACATCAAACGGAGTCCCAAGCTTCGGCGGTCCAACAGCCAGAAACACGAGAGCTTCCCAACGCGATGGATAATAAGCTACCATTCTCGATAGAAGCGTCGCGCCGAAATCATGACCTACTCCCACGACAATCTTGAGGTTCAGATGGTCTAGAAGTTCAATGACCTCATCGCTCATTGGTTTGAGGCGATACGCGTTTACATCTGTCGGCTTGCTACTTTCGCCGTAGCCGAGAAGATCGAGAGCTACGACGCCATATCCCTCGGAAGAGAAGTATCGAATTTGAAGGATCCAGTCTGTGAGGGTTGATGGGAAGCCGTGGAGGAAGAGAAGAGTTGTGGATTGGGAGTTTGGAGGGATGGAAATGTATGAGTATACATTGCCGCTGAAGGCTGTAAAGGTCTGTCGCGCGGGTAATTCGAGTGTCATCTTGATATACTATCAATCATTAATTGATATAGAGTGAAATTGAAGCAATTGAACGGAGTGATGATGTCGTCTCGGAGCTTTATACGTGAGCGGAAAGTTCTCGGACACTTTCTTACCACCACGTCATCACTCCCTCTCTCCTTCACGAATCCTCAATATACCTCTCATAAACCTTCCCATAAAACCTCCTCCCAATCTCCCTATGGCTCCTAACTTTCGTCCTCAACTGCGTCTCCCCCCAAGTATCATACAACCCCCTCACAAACGGATTATCCACCTCCGCCGCCTCGCCCGCCTCCTCACCTCTTCCAAACCGTTCAAAATGCTCCTTCAACGTATTCATCGCTTCACTTCTCGTCAAATCCCGTCTTACACCTTGAAAGAACGGAACGCTGAATCTTTCTTTTGGTGAAGATAGTACTCGATGCGTTGTCGCTTTGCAAACACCGTTAGTCACAACTTCAAACGCTTGTCCGATGTTAACGACGAAAGTGTCTGGTATAGCGGGGACGTCGATCCATGAGCCGGATTTGTTGAGGACTTGAAGACCGTTTACTTCGGGTGATGCTTGGAGAAGAAAAGTCCACCATCCTGATGAATCTTTATGAGGACCTACGCCTTGCAATGATGTTGTGGAAGCTGGGTAGTGAACCAATTTAAGACGATGTTGATCGGATAAGTACGAAAAGAAAACGTCTTCCGGAAGATCAAGAGCTCGCGCAACAAGTCTCAAAAACCGTTCTCCCAAAAGTGTAAGTTCCTCAATATACCTCGTAACAACAGTCTTCAACTCTGGAAGAGCAGATGGCCATTGATTCGGACCCTTCAACCCATCATACAACGGCGCATCATCAGGAGCTTTGTCAAGCTCCGTCGCAAGTTCAACTTGTTCTCTGAGATCAACTTTGCCAGCTGTAGTTTCGGTCCCCGCGGCACTATATCCTAGGAAATGAGGGGAGTTTTCTAAAGCAATTTCTCGTTTTGCTTCGGGGGAGAGGGCGAAGAGTTGAGGAAGGATGTTGATGAGGGCGGTTATTGTGGAGATGGGGACGGAGTGGTTGGAGATGTAGAGGAAGCCGATTTCTGTGAGGGCGGTGCGGAGATTAGAGAGGGTTTGAGGGGTGGGGGATGAGAGGTCGATCATGGGGATTTGGGTGAAGTCTTGTGAGGGCATTTTGATAGTGTTGATGGAGTGAGTGCTTTGTTACAGTGGAATGAGGTAAATTGGTTGGATCACGCAATGAGGGGTTCACTGATGCAAGGTCGATACAGTACGCAGTCCAACAAGATACTAAACAATGCATTGTATTAACACTACCTACCTACCTTCACTTCAATCCGTTCAATTGTTCAACAAACCAACCTTCAACGGAACATACCGTCGCAACATCATCCTTACCCTAAACCATCAAACCAAAGTCCCAATTCCATCCCAGTCTCATTTAATCCCCCCCCCCCCGACAAACGGCGATAAGATAAGATTAGCCAACCCGCCACACTCAAGATAAAACGTGGGGCGCTAGCAAGATCTGGGTCACAGTTGCATAGAGTTAATCTTGACACGTTAATTTTTCGCCATTGGATTGGACACCCAGTCCTACGGAGTAATCTCTCACCAGCAGAAGCAGGGGTATCTAAAGCTTAGCTTCACAAGAGCCAAGACTGCAGTAACCCCTTTCTTGTGTGGCAAGAGCGAAAAAAGGCGCAAGGTCGGTAGGTAGTTTTGCTGCGCCGTTACGAAAAACAGGTTCTTTTTTTCGCGTTAGCCAAGATTTTAATATGCTTGTGGTTCGATTCATGGCATGTTGCACTCATCAGCGACGTAAGTTGGCTAAGATTGCCTGTGCCCCCTTTTGAAGCTACTCAAGTTCAAGCGTTTGAGCTACCATGACAAGCTTCCAACAGAGTTACCACGTGCAACACCCGTACGTAATTCTCAGAAATGCCGAGAGAGACCATGTAGCAACTAGACGTTTTTGGTTGAGAAAAAAAAAAAAAAGCCTTATTCTAGAACACATGCGCGCCCTTTTTCTTTAACTTTCATCGTTCTCGTTTATTTCGTTTACGCGTAAGGACCAACGCCGATACCAATACGGGCGGGTCGGTCACCCGCGGGACAAGACCAGCACCCTAAAAGAAAAATCAGGGTCTCTGCACTGCAACGCCCCCCCGCTGCAAGTGGGCTACAGGGGGGAGTGGGCTAGGGGGGCGCAGGCCTAGTCAGACGCGCGTGTGGTTTTCCGACGGTGGAGGAGGGATTTTCGTATCCTCTCTGACAGAACAAGAGATGAGCTATTCCTGGAGGGGGAGGTATCCGATTACGCGTTAGTTTTTGCTGAACAAACGAGGTAGAACGAGAGGAAGATCTCCTGGTCCGTACGGGTACGGAAAGTGGTTTGAGTAGTTTACGTTACGCGTAATTGCAGGCGAGAATGGAATACGGCCTATCAATACGTGTATCTTTCGTGTCTGTTCATTCTATCTCAAACGTCACAATCTGCCGTTATCGTATACGCACGCAAGAGCAGGGTGCAAATAAGCTATTTTTCTAGAACCTGTCCCGTCACTGTCACCATCCAAAGCCACACTCAGGTCTAGATCGCAATCCAACAACTTGACTGACCTACCAGGACAGGACCAGGAGTCTCTTGTTTCACAAGCCCATCTCCACTTGGTCTAGTCCAAACCCCAGGACCAGTTTAATATGTGGTCCTTGCGCCGAGAAAAAGAAATCTTGGCTACACAGGGTGCCTGAGATGTGTTCAATCTCCTTTGAGCTACTAGACCTAACCCCAGCAACGCTATCTCTTTGGCTATTGAGGGGCGAGAAATGCGCCATTGGGGTACGTACGATGTCAAATAAATGGATGCATTTGAAGGCTGTGCCGTGCCCCTGATGTGAGAGGGCGGAGAGCAAAAGGTACTTATCTCGTTGTGCTGCCTCGGCTGTTTGCTGCTGTGATTCCTGTTCTGCTCTGTTTGCTCTTCATTCATATCCACTCTCTCTTTCTGTAGTGACACTTAATCACTTCTCCTCTCCTTCCTTTTACTTTTTCTCGATTGTCTCTCTTTCATTTCGACATTCTTTCCAAACAAATTACGAACAACCCCGAAATGAACCGCGACAAGATCTTGACCGCTGCGGCGGTTGAGAGGATGATCGCAGCTGGTCAAACAATCGTCGTCTACGAAGACTCAGTACTCAAACTCGACGGTTGGATAGATAGACATCCCGGTGGAAGATTAGCAGTTCTGCACATGGTGGGCAGAGATGCGACCGACGAGATGAAAGCGTAAGTCTGGCGATACTTTATTTTTTGGTGTTGGTGTTGAGGTTGAGGTTGAGGTTGCACGGGTAGACTACACCAAAAAGAGAAACACACCCTACACTACACGTCAATGCGACATGTGCAGTGCATTTTGCGGGGGAGACAATAAGATACAGATCAGATCAGATTGTACTAACACATTTTCTCTTTTGGGGTAGTTATCACTCAGAAGCCACCTTACGAACCATGAAAGCCTATCGGATCGGTCGGAAGCAAGGATCCTGGGTGAACCGCACACCACCAATTAGAGGCGGCGTCTTTCGCCTCGACGCCCAAGAGATCGATCTCTCAGACTCGAGCACATCCTCCGACACAGACGACAACACCAGTCTCGATGACGCCGTTAGTTCCGCCACATCGTCGCCCAGCGTGGACGTCAAAGATGGAGAAGAGGGACTTCGCCAGCGTGTAGTAGCAAAGACGGATGATTCGCGAAAGCGCACTGCGACGCTGCGTGTGGCGAATGCAGGTGTTGCACGGGAGATTCAGAATGATCTTGAAACGTACCCGTCACTAGATACGCGGGTCCAGGAGGATATTGCGAGAAAGTATCAGCTTCTTCACCAGAGGATTCACGATGAGGGTCTTTATCAGTGTCCGTACGTTGAGTATGGGAAGGAGATGGCGCGATACATGACGCTGTTCACGCTCTTTGGTGTGTTGTTTTATAACGAGTGGTACATCACATCTGCTGTGTTCTTGGGATTGTTCTGGGTATGTCGCTCTTTGTCTTGTCGTGAAGCTTTGACTAACATGAGTAGCATCAAATCATGTTCAGCGCGCATGATGCTGGTCATCTTGCGATTACGTCTAACTTTGTCGTCGACACTCTCATCGGCATGTTCATTGCTGATTTCTGCTGTGGTCTATCAATTGGCTGGTGGAAGAGCAGTCACAACGTGCACCATCTCGTGACAAACCAACCTGTAAGACACTCCCCTTCTCACACATGACGTCCCGACTGACCTTTTTAGGAACACGATCCTGATATTCAGAATGTTCCTCTCTTTGCAACATGCCCCTCATTCTTCAAGTCCCTTCGCTCCACATACTACAACTTCACTTTCGTCTGGGACGCCGCAGCCGATTTCCTCGTTCCCTTCCAGCGCTGGACATACTACCCCGTCATGGGCATCGCGCGCTTCAACCTCTACCTCCTCTCATGGCTCCACGTTCTCTCTGAGAAGTCCTCACAGCTCGGAAAGAGTCGCGCTTGGTGGATTCGACCTACCGAGATCACCTTCATGGCTTGTTACTGGTTCCTCTTCGGTTACTGCCTCCTCTGGCGCGGTCTCCCCGACTGGACCACCCGCGTCATCTTCGTTCTGGTCTCTCACATCGTCACCATGCCACTCCACGTCCAAATCACACTCTCCCACTGGGGAATGTCAACCGTCGACCTCGGCGAGACCGAATCCTTCGCCCAGCGCCAACTCCGCACGACAATGGACGTTGACTGTCCCGCGTGGCTGGACTTTATCCACGGCGGTCTTCAGTTCCAAGCCGTTCACCACTTGTTCCCGCGTGTGCCGCGCCATAACCTGCGCAAGGTCCAGTTCATGATTCGGGAGTTCTGCAACGACACTGGTGTGCCGTACTCGATCCTCAACTTCACCGATGGTAACAGAAAGGTGTTGGGGCGGTTGAAGGATGTTAGTGATCAATTGGACATCATGATCAAGTGCCAGCAGCACATGGCGAGGACGGGGGAGAGTGGATTGCATTAGATTTCATAGACTAGACTTGCGAGAGCGCGTGCGATTTGTTTTCTGCGAGACAGTACAAGCAATAGATTTCTGTCTACTTTATTCTCGGTGTCTGCTAATTTCCTCCAAAATGACAGCCTATCTGCGTGATTATACATGAGGTCCTATCAACTGTTACCGATGTCTATCGATCCAACTGAGGTGATAGTACATGAGTGTCCCTCAGTCTATCCTCTCATATCCCTAGACTGCCAACTGACGTCAGGTGAGTCCTGTATACCTCACTACCCTGTACCCAACCAATTCGTTACATCGCATCCACCCAACACTCCACGTTTCCAAGCCAGGTATACTCATGAATGAGAGCAAACAGGAGAGAACGTATCGAGATGTGACAGACAAGAAGGAAAAGAAAAGTCGAAACGCAAAAAGATGTCGTTCGCTGAGTCAAGTTGCAAGTGTATCAACAGCATGCCATGCTTAGAGCCCAACCAAACAGCAACTCAAGACCACAGTCATCACTCAGATCCACCAGTATAAACTGATGTAGCTAGGATCATTTCGCATGGCTTCAATCTCTTCAGCCGGACCTTCATCGATATAATCCAGACCAGCACCGGCATCAAGAAGGGCGAAAAGAATAGACTGGGCAGGACGCGCGCTTTCCAACGAACCGTAACCACGACGAAAAGCAAAAGCGAGCGGTGGTTCACGCAGACTCAGTAGAACGGCTTCCGCAAATGTCTCGTCCGGGTCGGCGCCATGATCGAGGAGCCAGTTGACTGCCTCGACCTGCCGTGAGGAGATTGCTTGACGCAAAGGGCGCCAACCCATCGTCAAAAAGAGTCTCTGTCCATGACCATAGGTGAGGAATGAGTTGAGGGGCCAATGATAATCTACATCAGCCCCGAGTTCAAGACATCGCTCGAAAGTAGCAATGTTGCTTGTCGCTGCTGCGACGTACAGCGGGTACCAGTGATCGTGTTTGCCTGCAAGCTTGTATATCTCCTTGTTCAAGATTCGGTACAAGAACTTTGAAGTTCTCGCGAGGCGAGAGGCGTGTCGAAAGATTAGGAGCTTGTTGATACGGAGAAGAATCTCTTGTGGGAGACGCTCGAGGGGTGAGGGGCTGAGCGCCATGCTGTTCGCAGCAGAATGGTCGGTCGGAGATCTATCGACCGTGTTGGCGGGAGGTGTCATGACGGGAGAGGCGCCTGCAGATGGGGTGAAGCTGGGAGAATTGCCGGTGGGCGATGTATTGATGGCTAGGTATTAAGTCGAGACTATTCGTGATACTAACGAGAAATGAGATGACAAGAGAACAACAACAAGAAAGTTATGAAGAGAAGAGTTGGGAGAAGTTGAGATGAGTTGGTGGAAGCGATGATATGGAAGCAGAAGCTGCCAGTGGCAGCGCCAACGCCAAAGCCGTTTGCGCAGTTCCAGCAACAGTGAATCATGGTCGCAAGCGCTATTGAACTTGGAAGAAAGCTGTCCAAGTGAACAGAGTATGTTCGGGCTGAAGAATGAACACTAGCGACACCAGATGCGCAACAGTCACGAAGAGGAAGAGACGTCAGTTGATATTGGGGGAAAGAAAGAAAAGCTCCGATTTGTGCTTGCTATGGTGATATGCCGTGTACGATAAACCCAATGACTCAATGTAAACAAATACCCAGAAACAGTAAAGACAGTATCGCTCATGTATCCCGATAACCTGATGTAAAAAAACAGTTCAACACAGTAAGCACCGTCCAGCGTGTGCTTGTCGATGGTTCAACATGACAAAAGGATGCCAGGCTCAAGTGGAAAGACTACAAGATTGCGTCTTCCTTGCGTGGCTATCCGGCCATCCAGTAAACCATGGTAGATGCTTCGCAGCTTAGCCTCGAAGGATCTCTGCACGCTAGCGACTCTCTGCCTGGTAGTTCTCCAGGAGGATCAATGCTGGGTTGAAGTGCTCAATAATCCAGTCTGCGTCCGGGTTGATAGTAGGATCAATGAACTCAAGAATGACTAGTTCAAGAATATGGCCAAACGGCCCATGCTGTTGCACGTACAGCAACACAATGTCGAGTATGTGCATTGCACAATTTCACTGAGAAATAGTTAGTCAGATGCACAGAGATGATACGAGGGATTGATGCATTACCTTTTCCCCAGGAATTGAACCGGGCAACTTGGATTTGCATTCGAAACCATGGCAATCGGTGCCGCCAGAAATGCCTGTGAGCGGTCAATTGGGGCATTGGGAAAGCTGAGCATTCTCCAAGATGTTGTAGATATCATGAAGCACCTGTTGTTCGTTCGCCGAGAGTGTAGTCGTATTGTCCATGGTGACGACTGGCAAAGTCGGGCAACAGGGTATAGAGAGTTGGCGGCTTGTCAAACGATTTATTTACAAATAGAGCCAATCTTTTATCCAGAAAAGATGTAAAGCTGTTGGTGTTGAAGTGAAAAGGGATTAGAGAATGTTAGAAAGTTGAAGTAGAAGAGGATCAGAGAACCTTGGAAAGGATCTGGTATTTATGACACATTTCCCAACTTACGTACGGAGGGATGACCAACCCTCTTGGCCAGCATGACTGACGGATTGAAACGCGCCCGATACTGTTCTCTGAGCTTTCCACTGCTCATGACAGAGTCATAGCTTAGGAACCTGGTCGCTTTCTCCAATGAGAAGAGGAGATAACCGTGTTAGTCAACAATTGCTGTATAAAAATACCCAAATGCAGGGGCAACTGATATGATGCATCATGAAAAGTTGCCTCCTAATAGAACTAATGTTGTCAGGGTTGAGAATAGACATATTGTTCATAAGAATGTATCAAACTAGAGGGGATTATGAGACAGGAGAAGGGAAGAACAAAGAAGTGATGTCACGCTAAAGATCAATAGCTGAAATCTCAGCAACGCCGCTTCTAGAAGACTACCATATGTGGTTGCCACATGGGCTCCCTGGCTCAAGGCGTGTAGACAGTCCTTTTCAGAGCAAGAGGGATGACCTACTTTGGACCCCTAATTATTCATTGCTATTCAAATAAGCTGCTGATTGAACTCACATTACCGTGCGAACTGCCCTGCTTCCAAAAGGCCGATTGGATCAAGATAAGCAACATTTTGGTAAATAGCATCATTGGTCAAACGAGCAGGGAGTCCCGGATGAATTCATAAGCGCTATCCAGTTTCATGGGTAGAAATATCAAGCTAACACATAAAAAGCAAAAGGTCAAGACCCCTGTTTCTCCTTTGGGGCCTCAACGCAAGAACAACATCTTCATCAACATCCTTCCCGCAATTTCCACATCTTACACCTGCGTAATGGCTCACTGCCATATCAACTCGCGAGTTTCAATAGCGATCTATAGCACCAGTAGTTGTTGCAATAATAAAATGAATATCTGACATCTTGCTAAAATACTGGATTTACCCAACAACTCGCAACCGGGCTGCAGAGCATCTTAATGAACCTCTCGTCCATCCAAAGAGAAGTATAAGCGAGCCACCCGCGCCCACAGCCTTGTCGCAAGTTGTTGTGTAAACACAATAGTGTGATTGGTGAACTCACCGAGGTGGCTTATATCCATCGGCGCAACCAAATTCCGTAAGTTGGTATAGTGCGGTATCCATTTGGAGCAAGTTGGCCCAATCTGGACGCAGTACAGAGATTCCCTGGTTTATTGAGCTTCTTTCTAACGAGCTGTGATAGCCTAACGAGTAGAGAGAAACATGAAGCTTACTGGATGTTAGTCGCGAGGAGCGAGTTACCGTTAAGTGCATCGCGATCTCCTTCTGTAATGATTTTGCGATGCTCATGCGAAGACCTCTATGTATGAATATGAATAAGGCTTTGCATTAGATGTGCAGCCTGAGCTGAAATCTGTCCTTATCAACCGGTTGGTTGATGGGAGATGCCGGGCTTTCCAGTTTGTAATATATCACGTTGGCTGTGATAATTTCCCAGCTTGGGCAAAAAGGAGAGTTTCAAGTAAAGTTAACGTTATTTACGTTTTATCAGATCAAGCCTGGCTATGCTACCGATACCAGATGTTTCTATGTAACTAGGTATTCAACAACTTGACCACAGTTTTCGAATTTTCAGAGATTAGAAGGAAAGTTGTATCCGGCTTTGGGTGGGATAATCTCGCGATTATTACGCACATAATGTTTGCGGCTTGGAACCTTACAGTATTCGAGTTTCATTTGACGAGGTACAGTTCTGAAGGACAATCCTGGTCTAAAGATAGATCCAAGAGCCTGTGCAAGAGGGCATGAGAAAGAGGCTCTATCGGCGTCTCTCGTGGAATTCGGGTTTGCCCCATGTTCAAGAAGCCACTTGACGGTGAGAGGCCGAGCGAACCCGATGGCAGTTTGAAGAGGACGAATAAGGTACTCAGGTTCCTTGTAGTCAATAGGTGCTCCAGCTTCTATGCATCTGGCAAGAGTGCGACAATTGCCACGCTTTGCAGCGTTAAATATTGGCACCTATCTGAGCTGTCTACCGGCTTTAGAGTAGACAAATAGGATGAGGAGATCGTATAGCCTTCTGCACGTGCTGACAAGTCTGACCTTATCTAAGTATTTTCTAGTAGCATCTAGAATATCCAGCAGGAGTTCTAGAGGGAGGCGGCAGAGTTTGCTTTAAGTCTAGGTGGAGGAATGGGAATTCATCGTAAAGAGAGTAGAAGAATAATATGCAGCGTTTTTGCTGATAAACTGAGAGATTCTATAGGAGTAACGTTAAAACGAGTTTAAATGCTAGGGTTATTGGTGATATCTTAAAATCAAGGCAAAGTGAACGTGTTTTATAACTACGAAAAAGTCTTTCACAGACCAATTCTGTCGAGTCTTTGTAGTCGGCCTCTCATTGACTTCAATTGATCTGAGTGTCATTTACTTCCATTTTTAGGGTCTCTGTCCTAATGTAATAAAGAGAATTAGAACCCGGTTTCAAGTTCGCATTACAACTCGTATTGTTCTTAAATCGTGAGAACAACAATGAAAGCAGTCTCAGTTCGAAACTGCACAGTGGCAAATCGATACTTGAACAGTGTTTTCCGGATGCCACTGTCACTTTCTCTCTCTTATTCACGTCACTGCTCGACTGATAGTTTAAATACGTGATACGAAAGAATTCCTCTAGTCTTATCGACTTTCCTTATAGTAAACTCTCACAGCATCATCGACTCAGAAGCCATAGTGATACTTCGATTGCCCCATTGACGTCCCAAGAAATCCACCACCATGGGCTCTCTTCTCCCTCTCGAGTCAGGATGCTCATCCTTCATCGTGCAGCCCTCTGACAAACGACCCAAGCAAACCGGAGCGCTCGCGCGTCTCCCTGACGAGTTGATTGTCTTGATAGGCAAGAGTATTGATAAGCCCGCAGCTCGCGACCTTCGATCCTTGGCATTATCTTCAGCTGGACTCTTCAAAGCCCTTCGCCCATTATACTACCAAGCAGATAACTGTGCAGATTTCCGGAAAGCACTCAAGATTCCAGATGTCGCAAGAATGGAGCGCAACCACGAGTTCGGCAATTTTGATGTCTCAATGGTCTGGGGAAAGAAACGTGTGAAATGTCGATGCCGCAACACGCTTGTAAAGCATCGCACACACAGACCGATTGACGTTCTTCTGTTTGGTCTCATCAAGGGAATCTGGAAAACGACTTATCCGCATGCTCTTATGTGGCTATACTGGAAGGGATATCCGGTCAATAATTGGCCTCGAGATCACAGTTCTCTGTCGACGATGACCAACATGATGCCAGAAGTTCTTGTCCAACTTCTGCAGAGGGGAACAAACGAAAATAAGGTTGATGGAATCTGCGGCATGATCCGATTTCTCAGCAGTCAGGGTATTTCCATCCCTATTCGCATGAATCCCGACCGAGCCCCAGCATATGCAGCAAAGCAACGAGAACAAGATGAATTAAACCCCGAGTTTGTTCTAGGCGACTTGAATATGTATTTTTCATGGCACGAAACTACTATTGCCATTGCCCTTCGATCGCACTGTCCGCCCATCGTCTTGGAAGTTCTTCTGCAAGAGTACACCAAGCGTGGTGTTTTCATGACAGACTTGGAACTGGATATTTGGACACCCCCACCAGCACTGAAGGATTGGTATGATGCCCAGGAACCTTTCTACCTTGACGAGCCAGATGACGAGCCCTGGTTCATCGAGACAGATTTTGCAGGTGTACTCTCGGGTCTTTATGCTGACCTTATGGAACCTTCTTCTGGTTGGAGAGAGGACCACCAAGGGCAGACAGTCGACATTTGGGAAGCCAAGATGAGCTTGCTCGTGCGCTACGGCGCTATAGATAAGCATGAGCGAACCCTGTTCCAGGGAACTTTGGAAGCTCTTCAAAGAATCGCCAGAATGGTGATGCCGAGCCCCCGGACCATGGATGCCGACGGAAAGGAACGCTTCATCGCGCTCTGCGAGGGTATTCGACATCTCGCCACAACACCTGAGCTCATGAGCACATATTCGTACGATGATTGGAGCGAGTCTGAGTTTCCAGAGAAGAAGCGTCGACCGCACCGGTTTGTCCTTGACAAGGACTGGAATCCATGGAGGGATTGGTATCTACGCGTAAAGAAAATGAAAGGTTGGCGGGTATATGGAGGATGCTATTTCAAGTATGAGGAGAGTCTTGGTTATAACGCTCAGTGGCTGGATCTTGTTGATTTTTCCGAATCGGATGACTTGCCTCGATGGTATGGTGATCATCATGAGCACTGGGTTGCTCCGGTTGGGTATGATGCTCGGTATGAGCGGTGGGTGGCTGCTCTTGAGGCCCGTGATTGGATGTGAGTGTTGGTATGATTGAGTTTTGCAGGTTCGAGACTGAGAATTTAAACCCACGGGGTATTCTTAGTCTTGATTTCCATAATGATTTCAATTTCAGTTTATTAGATATCTTGAAAGCCTTATCTCTTGCAATTAAACTTGGCTTGGTATAATAATGTCTTCTCATTGCCTATTTGTGACATCGCAGTCAATTCATAATGCTCGAGAACCATGACTGGAATCAAGTTGAACATTCCAATGTCAACTAATCAAATTGTAATTATCACGATAGGTTCAAACGACGATATAAAGACATCACGAGACTTGTGAGGCTGTGATGTTGACAGATTCTTTCCAGCAAACTCTTGAGACTGGAAGGACCTATCTTTGGGCCTTGATAAATCGCAGTAAAAACCGATGCCTTGGAACATTTACTTAAAATTTGTGACGGAAAAAAGGCTCAGAAAAGGCGATATTGCTTCTGATATTGCTGCATAGTCCTGCTTGGGAAGCCGTTGGTTAATAGTTAAAGCTTATGATATCTCAACGAGATTTATCAAGCCAACACGCTGAAAAATCCCAATTAGCTCAAGCTTGTGAAGCCGCTCTATACACTCTACACTGGTTTAACCCTAGAATACTCATGGAACAACCCGGAATATGACCTAGATAGGTTATTTTCAGCTGTTGCCCGAGACTGGAAGCTCATTGTAAGCCCTTGCCTTAACTATGAGTTTGCAGTTAACATTTGAAAGAGCACCTTGAAACCCTGCCTTAGGCTAATGCAATATAACCAACGAAAATTGATATGCCACCGTAGTAATTTTATTAATAACTTGTTGGGAATGCTTCTTCTGTTCAGGGTGACTCAAAGATCAATGTTACTTTTGTGGCTTAAGCAGAGGCTTTGTTCAGAATCGTATGGATATCAAAGACATGAGTCTGCCTTTACTGCATGTCAGACTTGGACTCGGATGCCCCGTGTATTCAATCGAGATTTGTCCAAAGTACTAAAATAGAGCGATTTGCTCGAGCTTCGGATCCTTTGTTGCCATTGCCAACAACAAGCGGATTCGTCGTTTTTTCACCCGTCTGTTCAGACATCGTTGGCCTGGGTAAAAAAGAGGCAAACTTCATGAAAGAAAAGCACAGATGCCTGCTCTTTCATATACGGTGAGTATGAAAGATTTAAGCCGGACGACTTTGTCTCGGTTTCTCAGTATAGATTCATCCATCATAAGCGGCACTTAATTGAATGAAGTTGGTCCAGCTTGAATATAATAAGTACAGGCCATATTCCCTTGAGAGTAATAGAGTACAATGAGTACCGAACATTTTGTTATGAATAAACAACCAACACAGCAAATATACAACAAACCACACACAATCGTATAACGCAAACATGTCAAACCAGGATCTCGAAGAAGTCCTCCCTTCTCCATCTGTAGAGATGAATCCTTCACGACCTCAACAACAGGGAAGGCTGGCTCTTCTTCCTACCGAAATTCTTCTCAAGATCACTGGCGAGCCCGGTAAAGACGGAGGAACTATACCTTACAGAGATCTCAAGGGCTTGGCCGTAAGCTGCTCCAGACTCTTCCATCTCATTCGCCCAATGTACTACTTTGCTGATGGCTACGCCGTCTTTCACTCGGCTGTTGCACATGGCGACCTGAAGGCCATTCAAAGATGCGTTCAACTTGGAGCTGCACCTCATACCAAGAGTGAACCTCCCAGTTGCTGCACCTGTCCGTCGGAACTGCCACATAAGAATCATAGACCTTTTGGTTCCCCTCTGGCACATGTCGCTACTGGCTCCTTTCCCATCGGCAAATGCCTAGATGGCTTGCAATGGTTGCTCGACGAAGGCTTAGAAGCGAATGAGCAGATGGACCACCCATGTTACAAGATCCATTTTAACGACTATTGCGATCATATGCTCGAGCTTCTGGTTACTATCCTAAGTCAGAATACTGAACGGGCTCGAACAAAAGAGATTATTAAGATGATTGAAGCCTTACAGAGCTACGGATATTGCGTACCTTACCAGGTGAATAAGGACGCACACCGTCTGTTTCACCAGGATGAAAGAGACGTCAAGCGCCTGATCCACACGCCATTTGATGTGGCTTTGCGACTGCATTGCCCGGCAAACTTCCTTGGAGTTGCGCTTGAGGGATATAAACGACGCGGACTGGCTATCAAAAGAACAAATGTAGGGAATGTGGCATGGAATCTATTTCTCGGACTCATGGATCCTTCGATAATTTAGAAAGAATCATTTTTGGGCGAGGCCACCCATGGCTTCCAAAAGAAGATTCAGCTATTGGTGGACTATGAGGTGGTCGACTCGAATGAACTGCTTGCTTTGCAGTGTATCCTGGAAGCCATGAAATATATCACATCAAAGGCTCAGCGGCTCCGGGGATTAGATGAGGATCGCGACGGGAAGGAATGCTGGCACAGGCTGTGCGAAGCTGTAAGCCTCTCAGCGCGCCATCTTGATCGATCAAGAGATAATGCCCGATCCCGCTATGCTCACTACCCTCTTCATAGCTTTACCCTCGAAGGTCAGTGGAACCCATGGAGTTTATGGTTTAACTATGAGTTGCAGAAGCCTAAGTTCAGGGCCAAGATGTCGTTTTCCTGGATGCAGCATGACTGGTGGAAGCTGGAACAGGATGAGAACGGGATGTGGTATGATTCTCAGTGGAACTTCTTTCACCGGTACGAGTTCAGCAGCCGCACTCTGCCCAAATGGCAACGTGTAAACTTTGATGAGTATGTGGCTGCGGTAGAGAAACAGTGGCTGAAGCTCAATCCGTATTATTCGACATCCACAAGTCAGGATTCCAATGATAAGGCTTCAGAAGTATTCAACCCCAGCAGGCTGAGTCAAGAGTTTGAGATAGGGGAAGTTAAATTTGGAAGCAGGTTTGAAAAATTTATTTATCTGGGCGTCACGGGTGTATATTAGTTATAAGTTTCGAGTGCTGGTCTATTATTGGAACCTTTTCAATCTAAGAGTATCTACTTTTACCTTCTTTATTTATTCCAATTTATATTGGTTCTATGTTAGCATATGACCAACAATCACTGTATTTCGTTCACTGGAAGGTCTACTATGAATGTTTCCATAATATGCGATAGTTCTATAAGCTATCCACTTTAAAGTATGGACATGTTTTACATCAGTTTGATGGGATCATGAGATCAGATTGCATGAATACGGCAGATGGTTAGTGACATATTGGCTTAAAACTTCTTAATTCTATGTTCCTGTACGCCATCGTCGCGAAATATGGCTAATCTTGCCCCTAGCTGAAAGACTCTAAACTTAACCTAAGGACTGAAAAGATATTCTAGAACTTAAGATTGCCTCAGTATAATGAGAATTAATACTAGACTGCAACAAGTTTATTAACCGAATTCAGTGATTGCTTTCTTTGTTCAAATGGCCCCAATGCTCGATGTTACTTTTGTTTGGCACCTACGTAAGGGTCAGTCCTAGACCGAGGAGTGAGTAAAGCTCCAGATCGTCTTCATGGTATGTAAGCTCTGGCCTCGATAACTTATCACCTGGAAGGAATCATATCAGGGCGAGGCGGCGGACATATTTGAGAAAAAGATCCAGCTTCTTGCCGACTATCAGTTAGTTGAATTGAAGGAGGTGAAAGTCTTTCGACGAATTGTCGGGGTCTTGCGAGGGAACCCCCTGAATTTCGACCTCATCAACGAAGATCACGACGGAAAGGAATACTGGGAAAAGTTATTCGCCGCCCTTGGCCCACTTACAAAAAATCGATATTTCGTGAGAAATGACTTGCTACTCGGTATGGATTACACCGGTCTAGCCCCTACACACGGAAGACTTCACCGTTTCATCATTGAGGCTGAATGGAATCCATGGACAGTGTGGCACGACTACAAGATGCAAGATCCCAAGCACAGGGCCAATCTGTCACATCCTTGGATGAAGTGTTACAGGTGGAGGTTGATTAAGAGGAGAAATGGAATGTGGTATGACCCTGGGTGGTATACTAGGGCTGAGCACGATCCTGGCAATGGGGTTAAAAGCTACAAACACTCACTGCCAAAATGGAACCTAGTGAACTACGATGAGTTTGTGGCCGCTGTTGAGGGACTGTCGTTGAAGGTCAAGACGCCACAGGCTTCACAACCCACGAGTTAGGACTCTTGATGAGGCAACAGAGAGTTCGACAGCGTCGAGTTTGCTGTCATATTAACTCGCGGTAAGTGATATTCAGAGGAGTCTTGGAAAGATCATAGCCCAGTTCCAGCAGGCTTGGTAAGGGTTGGGCTAGGGGAAGCTGGATTCGAAAGTAGGTTCGGAAGATTTGTGATATCTAGGTGCTAGAAGTGTATACTACCAAAATGGGAGGGGTTCTAATTAGTTTAATTATTTCTTGCTTGTATTTATAGATCATCATTTTGTTTGTCATACTACGGTTACTCATCCTCTTTAATGTGATGTTAAAGGAAGAAGAATAGCCATAATTCTTCAACCTCGATAAATCCAATTGCTCATCTCGCTCTATCCTACTTCCTTATTTTTAACTAGCTAGGGGAGGCAAGAAAACTCAGGACCTAGATCCTAAGCAATAAAAACATTTAGGCAAACTAGCGTAAGTTTAGAGGGATCTTTACTAAGTTTATTTTAATATCCTATTTTGAAGTCTGAAGTTTCTTGCTCCCCGGGGATTAGCTCCCTAAACAACACCAACAGGAAACATGTTTCGTCAAAATATCCCAAACAGGCTTCATCTTTCAAGGCTGATATTATTGCAATACCCCTTTCAACGCTTCCGGTCATTTAGACGAGGTATTTCTCCACGCATAACACCAGCGAAGTAACATCGTGGCATAAATCCAGCGAGTCGCATCCTAACACCAAGTCTTGGCCCTCTGAACACCAAACCTCCCCACCTATCAACAACCCTGTCTAGTGCTTACGACACGCGTGTAATATGGATCTCCTCCATCCTTCTTCTCCTCACCGAAACCGCCCGTCCGGATAAGCAACTAAATCACACAAACATGACCCATCACGCCACTGATGAAACAAAGGGCAAAGTTCGACAGCGGCGCGCACACACGCGAAGCCGCACTGGCTGCTCAGAGTGTCGTAGTCGCAGGGTGAGATGTGGCGAGCAGCGTCCCACATGGTGAGATCCCAGCAAACCAGGCTGTTTCCAGATAAGCTGACTGTACAAATTGGTAGTGAGAACTGCGTTAATAGCAAGAGAACATGTGAATACCCACCTGTCAAAATACCCTTGAGGGAGAGAAGAGCGCTAGAGAAGGCTGGGGAGACTCAGCCGTGGGAACATATTCCCTGGGAGGCTCCGAGTTCTTCTAAAGGACCTGAGGTGCCTAACACCCAGGCTCTGGTTCGTCAGCTTGTTTTGTCAAGTTCTGCAACGACATTGGACTGTGTGGCCATTGACATGCCCCTCAAATCACATGAGCTATTCAATTACTGTAGGTCATATCATACATGAGCATTAGTCTAGGTCATCACTGACAGCCCTTTCGTCTACCGTGAAACCCTTGTCACATCTCCCGCAGAGCATAACAAAGATTGGTATGTCTAACCAACTCTTCTTACTGACCAATGATTGACCTCAACAGTATGCCGTATACCATATCGGACCCTGAAGCACTACGCAATACGATCTTGATAGCAGCCACTCATTTTACATTCAAGGTCGGCAGCCTTGAAGCATTTGAGCATACATTCCTCTTTCATCGGATTGAGACCGTGCGATTGGTGAAAAAATGGCTGTCAAGTGGAGATCTCACCCTGTCAGCCGCCATCACCAAACAGATTGCCACCTTGGCATATACAGAGGTATGCCAAATAAACATCATGTATTATTTCGGAGGTACTAAGTAATTGATAGTTCTGTAGTGGCGATATGCAAATGGCAGAAAAGCATTTAAATGTCATCTACGCTCTTCCATGCCGCACAACAGACCAGTCGACTACCGATGGCAAGACTCGTGACCAAGAACTATCTGATCGATACTTTCTATTGTGAGTATTTGGCACTCAGACTAAAACTGGCATCACTAACTTTCTAGAACCTCCACCTTCATCCACGGCGTACAGACCGTTCTTCATGGTATCCTCCGCGCCGAAGACTCAACACAAGGCAAAAGCAGCCTCTCCGTCTCCGATCCTATGCGTTTAATGCACAAGTGGTACAAGTCAGAGGGCCAGTACCTACACTGTCTCAAACTCAAAGCCATACGCCTATTCTCAACATTCTTTATACTGCCTGATATCGGAGCAAGGCTCTCTGAGGTCCACAGCGCACCAATAGTAAACAGTCTCCGTAAAGTCACCGACGAATTCTACAACCTCACAGAAGCTCAAAAGATACACGATGAATTCTGGAGAACCGGTGCAGCTGCTAGAGTTTACGACACAGTCCTTGAATCGCACCAAACCTCCATCTCACCAACCGATCATGAACATGAAACGACTTCAGAGGCTGAGCAAAAGACTTCATGGTGCGGATTAGTAATTGCAGCAGAGTTATTCCTTGAGCAAGTAGTCGTGTTATGGAGGCCTTTCACAAAGGAGATATACCTCTGTAGCATGAGGATCTTTCAACGTGATCTCACCTTTGCACTTCAGAAGCCAAAGACACCAGAGATTGCAGAGTTGTTATTCTGGGAGTCGTTTCTGGGGTTGATGAGTTTGTATTTGCATGAGAAGCAAGGGGATATGAAGCGAGAACCTGGTTTCAGGCCGTTTTTCGAGAGGATCATAAAGGAGCAGAGTCGAGATATGGGGTTGGGGAAGTGGGAGGAAGCAAGGAGGGTGTTGTTGAATATTGCATGGCCGTTGGACTTTGCTGAGGATGATTATGTGAAGGGGATATGGGAGGCTGCAATAGCTGATTAGATGTTGAAAGGGTCATTTATAATACTCTCGTTGATGCAGCTTATGTGAGCCTTTTGAGTTGACCAGTAGTAGCCGATATGTTGTCTAGTAGCGTCTAAAATATTCAGTAGGAGTTCTGGAGCGGCCTCTCTAATAGACAGCTGCAGCTACAGAGAAGTTCCCTTATAGTATAGGATAGAGCTTTAAGTTTAATATATCTTTAAATAACCTTTATATCTGACTTTTATATTGAGTTTCTTCTTGTGTTATGACTCATTCATTCTGAAGAGTATAAAAGGAATGAGGGGGACGGCGCACTTTCCTCGACAACTGTACTTCCCATTCATATCTATCGCCAGTTCTCATCAATTTTCACGATCAAGTATCACAATCGACATCCACCGACATCGACGCCATGTCCAACTCCGACCGCCCAAATGATGGCGATCCTGCAACCTCCCCAACCAAGCGCCTCACCGTCCCCGAAAGAAACTCATCGATCCATGTCCAAAAGCGCCTCCCTGGTGGCTCGATCCCCGAAAGAACAAGCAGCAAGCGGAGGGTGTCTCAGGCGTGGGACAACGAATTCTGCGAGTTTACCCCGGACGAATTGAATGATAAGATTAAGAGTGTTGGAAAGCGACTTAAAGCCGCTCGAAAGACGCTCAAACGGCAAATATCGATGGATGAGGAGTATTGGGATAATTACCTGGAGATCTCCCGGCTGCAAGCCACATCAGCACAAGTCCTGTCGCAGATGAGAAAGGACAAGCCTGACAAAACTCCTGATGAAGAATGGTACACCCTGGAGAAAGCCCAAGAGTTCAAAAGACAACATGATAGCTGGACGCAGTGGGTGAGTATCATGACAAAACACAAGTCGAGGATCCAGGCTCGCCTCGCCTCGGGTCGCGAGTCGTTTGTAAACCTGTTCGCAACATCGCCATCTGGCTTTAACCTGCCTGGAGGCATGGGCGAAAGAGACAGTACCCTGCAGGGGGGGATGGGCAAGCTAATGCTCGACGTATACTGTCCTGATCGACCAGCTCCCTCATACCGCTGGGATCCAATTCTTGGCGAGTACTTCGACTCAAAAGCTGCGAACGCTGCTCACTTATTCCCGTGGAGACAAAGCGCCTACATGGATGACATCTTTAGCAAAGGGTCATATACCGAGCTCTTCCGTCCCGAGAACGGTCTCTTTCTGCATTGGCGTATCGAGGACGCCCTTGATAAGGGCCGTATTGCTATTGTGCCAGATGTCGACCTCGATCCGGCTGACCCTCTGCTGCCTTTAAATGACCAGCAAGAGCGACAAGACAGGGTTAAAGCCTGGGAGAAGGAAAAGGTCAGGAACTACAAGGTCATTGTCCTCAACAGGGATGACCCAGAAGTCACTAAAATAGTGGCTACCAAGAAGGACCTCGGCATCCAGGCTATTGGGGAACTACATGGACGAAAGCTTAAGTTCCAGACCGACTTCCGTCCTCGTGCGCGCTATATCTGGTGGACATTCCTAAATGCCATCCTCCAAAATGCTTGGAGAGATTCTTCAAAGGATAATAACATTCAGCATATAGAGGTACGAAAAGCCACACGTTACTGGGGAACGCGTCGCAATCATGTCAAGAGAAACCAGCTGCTTGGTTTCGTAGAAGAAATCGGCCATGATGTCGAGAGTATCTTGACAGTGGGATCTGAAGCAAAACCCGAAGACGAAGAGCCTGCAATTGAAGCAACCCAGGCTCTAGTTGGAGAGGCAATTGTGAACTCTGCGAAGAGTGTGTATGGAGATGAAGAGTCCGACGATGAGTCTGACGATGAGGTAGACTATGCTGGATTGATGAAGTAGGAAGAAGCGCAGTACAACTCACATTGTTCTGAAAACCTGAGAACAGTAATGAACGCAGCCTTAGTTCGTTTGGTGGCTTAAAAAGCGCATCCTTTGGACCTTCGAAACTCAGAACAATTCCAGCGGGATGGTAGAAGGCAGTCCAAGTCTCCAAGTCATCGAGAAAGCCATTATCAAAGGGCACACAAGACGGACGTACGGGGGACGTCTCCGCTATAACACGTTGCGGACATAACTTTTCATTAATGATGTCTAGTTCAAAGACAAAGAACTCTGGAAATTGATGGTCGTGGAGGGTGATATTGATGTCTTCTGGATGACATTCCGGAGGAGGCGCGAGCTCTGTAAGGTGAGACTCAAACGGGGCCATGACCCATTCGTAGACATCGGTATCATATATGTCGCCAATGACCTCTTCACCTGACTTGAGGACTTCAATATATGACATGTACTTCTCTGTCATCTCGGGAGAGTTGATGAACTGTGTCGGTGAGATCTTGATGTAGAATGCCTTTCCATTCTGGCGGACGGAGAAGCGTGCGTCATGGTCGTCGCTCCGGATGCTGGTAATAATGTGTTCGATCCTGTATCTCGGCGCTGTAGTCATCTCAGAAGCCGATAAGTTTTAGTTACTCAAAGGGTGAAAGGCGTTGAAGTGGAGAACGGAGTCTGACATGTTGCATTTGATTGGCGGGACACTCTGCACTGAATTTCTTCGGAAAGGCTTCCTTTGTCCTGGGTCTAGGACACGATGCAATGTTCATCTCAGTCACGCGGCAATTCCCTATGATTAACTTGGAAAGCTAGCGCGGAAATGATCTTATTTTGAGTTCACTCCGCACTGAACTAGCGCTTTCAGATAACAAGTCTTCCCCAGATACTTTTTGGGAAGTGGTTCACATATGGCTAGCTCCACCTTGTCGAGATAGGCATGCATCCGCGAAGTGACCAATCACAAATGATGAGTTACAATGTGTAGCGACATGAATAGATGTCACTTAAATTCGGCGTTCTCTTAGTTATAGGTCAAATATCGGAATCTCTGTAGTTGTCTTTCTGATTTCTGATATTACACAATTTCCAACATGACCAATACCGTTGTCGTTGTCGGGTATGACATCCAATCGACAGACTGAACTTCAGCTAACGGTATCTAGTGCTGGTGTAATTGGCCTCACTTCAGCATTGTTGCTGGCCAAGGAGGGAAACAAAGTCACTGTTATTGGAAAGCATATGCCCGGTGACTGTGACGCCGAATATGCTTCACCATGGGCCGGAGCCAATGTCATTCCGTAAACCAACCACTGAATTACTCTTCAAGACCAGTATACTAACATTATCAAGCTTATCACCTAAAGACGCAAGCCGGTGGGAACGAAGAACATGGATTGCCCTAAAGAAACTTGTCGAAGAAACACCTGAGGCAGGCATTCATTTCCAGAGTAAGTTCCCCTTCATGATGAAAGAAACCGAACCAGCTAACATTGTAAGCAACGCATGTCCTTCGTCGGAATAAAGACACAGAGTCCGCCAAATCTGGATTCTCAGCACATTTCTACGCCGATAACCCATGGTTCAAAGAAATCTTCAACAACTTCCGAAACAACCACCCATCGGAGGTCGCAACTGGCTACGACTCTGGCTTCCAATACCAAGGAGTTTGCATCAACACAGCCATCTATCTCCCCTGGCTTCTCGGCCAGTGCCTCAAATACGGTGTCGTCGTAAAGCGCGCTATCCTAACTCACATTAACGAAGCCAAGTATCTCAGCCACACCGGTGAAAAAGCTAATATCATCGTCAACGCTACTGGTCTCGGATCTCTAAAGCTCGGAGGCGTACAAGACACAACCGTCGCGCCAGCGCGAGGCCAAATCGTCCTCGTTCGCAACGAGACACCAAAGGATTTACCGCTCTTCATGTGTTCCAGCGCCCTCGACGAAAGCGGTGAAGAAATCTACGCTATGCAACGAGCAGCAGGTGGCGGTACAGTCATCGGCGGGACGTATCAAATTGGGAATTGGGATACGCAGCCTGACCCGAATACCGCGAATCGAATCATGCAGAGAATTGTAGATCTCTGTCCTGACATCGCTGGTGGAAAGGGAATTACTGGGTTGAGTATTATCCGGCATGGTGTTGGTTTTAGACCCTACAGGAAGGGGGGTTTGAGGCTGGAGGAGGAGAAGTTGGATGATGAGACGTGGGTTATTCACAATTATGGGCATTCTGGATGGGGATATATGGGGTCTTATGGATGTGCGGAGGGAGTGGTCGAGCTTGTTGAGAAGGTCACTGATAAGACTCGGGCGAAGCTTTGAGGTCGACTTTACGTGCTTTTATTCAGCATGTTACTTCCAATTGATCTTCTTTCTTATTATAAAAGTCTCTTCGTACTCCATACTCAATGATACAAACGCAGAGATGCTTCTGAGTATATGTCTTCCGCTTTCCAACCACGATTGAAGATTACAGGAGACTTTAAGAGATATGGTAAATCTCACCCAGTAATTGCAGAAGAGGCTGTTTTCCCCATTTCATTCTTCCAATTATGTCACTCACGGAACCATTTGCATATCAATATCTATAAAACTGCTTTATTTAGAGTAAGAACCCCGTTGGAAAAGGATCCTCCGGGTCAAGATGAACATTCTTCTCCCCCGTAATCCAAGCCCTCCCCTTGACAGTAGGAAGCACCGCATCCAGCTCCCCAACCTTCGTCGTCCCTCTGATCCTCCCCACAAACTCCGTATTGATGATACTTCTAAACTTAACCGACTCTCCCTCCTCAATAAGATCCCTCGCATGCAGGATAGCCAGACGAGAAGAGCTCCCCGTTCCGCATGGACTTCTATCCAATCTTCCAGGCGTGACGACAACAGTATGCTTAACAGTCTTGCCTTCTTGTCCATCCTCCAAAGGTTCTGTGATGATGACGTTGTTGATACCGCAGATAGCTGGATTTTCAGGGTGCGTGGGCATGCAGTTCGCCAAGACTGCTTGTTTCAATCTCTTGCCGAAATCAATGAGACGGTCTGCATTGACCGTTTCCACCCTGAGACCCAGCGCTTCAGCCTTGACGAGCACATACCACTGCCCTCCATACGCAATATCCACCACCACAGTTCCCAAACCTGGAACATCAATCTCTTTATCAAGAGCATAAACAAACGCCGGGACATTATCAAAAGAAACAGATCTGCACTTCCCATTCTCACACTCCGCCGTCGCAACCACCAACCCCGCAGCCGTATCCAACCTCACAGTCGTAACAGGTTCAATCATGGGTACAATCCCTGTCTCAAGCAGAACAGTCGTCGTGCAGACACAATTCGATCCAGACATGGGGACCCAATCTCCCGGCGCCATGATAAGAAATCCAGCATCTGCGTCAGGTCGACAAGGCGGGACGATCAAGTTCACGCTCATTTCTAAGCGGCCCCTGGGTTCTTGAAGAAGTAGTTGACGAAGATCGTCTCTCTCAGCCATGTAGTATGTGAGTTTATCGTGCATTGTTTTTGCAGGTACGTCGAGGACGCCGCCGATGATGACATCGCCGACTTCGCCTTCTGCGTGGCATGTGACGATTGAGATGACTCGTTTTGATCGCATGGCGAATTATGTGAAGAGAGGTATAATTGGGGTATTGGTATTTGGGTGACAATGAAGGGGAAGTTCAATTGGCATGCTTTTATCTATTGCCTTTAGCCTGTTACACTTGATTGGCGTCTTTTTGGAGTGGTTCGATTTATTTGGGCGGATGGCGGAAAACTACCCATTTTAGAACGCCCATGTTGAACTGGGCTAGAGATCCCGAGCAGCCACGCAAAACGGGAAGCCCGGTATGAATTGATACGAATGGCCTAAAGCACAAGATAACAAGTCAGCTGCTTGAGAATCACACCAATGGCAGCCTAACCTCTTATTACTAAGTGCAGGTCTGCCACTGAACAAGGTTATCCCAACATCAACGCCAGCACGGGAGCAATGAATATTATATGAAATGAAATGTCGATTGAAGAAGACTCAGGTTTATTCACATGTAACTATGTACAGGCCATGAAAGATATGTTGTCCCTAGCCAATAGAACCGTCAACTAGCGCTGGTAGCTCCAATTCACGAACCATCACCCTAAGCGCGAACAACACGAGCCTTAGACTTCCATCCCCAAGCCGAAACATCCCGCTTGTTCATAACAGCCACACTCTCATTGTAGTCACTAGTACCATGCTCCGGATCAGCATCCTTGGCCTCACAAGTAGGTCCAGCATGAGGGTCTCCAAGCGAACCCTCAACCGCACTAAACTTGCGCTTATCCGCAGTAGTAGCAACCATATTCTTCGCCGCCTCCTCAGTCCAGCCGTTGATAAAATCACCATGCGAGCAGAAAGCGTTACCGCACGCAAGCTTGAACGGAGCCTCGCCGCTCCAGCCGTTGGGGAGGACTTTGCGAAGATCGTAGCGGATGCTGAAGCGGAGCTGGGGCATGGACTTGCTGCCCTCGGGACACCAGTTGGGAGTGCCGTAGTCGCGCGACTTGTAGGCTGTTTCGAGGGTTTGTTCGTTGACGCACTGGGGGAAGTAGAGGAGCTGTTGGAGATGGGTGGCGCAGGTTGAAGTAGGGAAACCATTGGCACCAAGAGGAATGGCCTCGCTTTCACAAGTCCACTCAGCCTTAGCATCAGCTGGCATATCAGCTTGAGTCTGCGCATTGGCATCACCCGCCACCATCTTCAAGTTCTGAGGAATAGGAACCTCAGCGGGTGTTTCGCCAAGGTTGTAATACGCACTGAAGCGCATAACAGGGATAGGTTCGAAGTTCTTTCCATCGGCGGTATAAAGCGGCGTAGGAATCCAGTAGACGGAAAGATCGTTAGGGTTCTCGGCATTGGTGCAGCCCTTTTGAAGCTCAGCGCTCGTCTTGGTGTTGACGGTGACGGCGTCGGAGCCGAAGAACGAGTGAAGATGAGACTTGCTGTACTCGCCGGGAAAGACAATTGGATCGATGTTCTTGAGCATAAAAGGAGAAGCAACGTTGACTTGAGTATAAGCCTGAGCGGCGCCGACAAGCAGGCCGGTAGCGAAAAGAATGGAGGAAGACATCTTGCGTCTAGCAGATTATAAAAAAGTGATTGAAAATAAAAGGTACAGTGAAATGTAGTGACAGTCAATGTCTAACGAATGAAAAAGAACGAGTGTAGTTGACCAAGAACAAATGCACAGATCACGACCAAACACCTCGTTTTAATACCAACGCCAAGCTCCCTTCCATATCATCCTCAAAGCCATTCCGCGTATCCTCGCCAATGTTTCGCTAGAATATGCTTAACAGGAGATGAAGAATCGGAATGTTATTAGCGGAAGAATTCACACCTGTAACAAGGAGTTCAATGCAATTGGTCAATTTCATGGCGCTTGGAAACATTAGAAACGTTGGGCCTTGTAATGTCCGTTTTGAAACAAGGAGAGCTTCTCTATTTGGAGGTTTCCGCGTTTCAGTATTAGGGCGGCATTGCTAAGCGAGGGGGACTTTCGGAGCTGAGGCTTGGCTGGTGTAAATATTTATCCCACTTCACGTTCTATACACGTATTTCTAGCTTCCTACCCTGTAGGCTGTGGCATCGTCTCTTGTTATATAGTTGGGTAGATGCGACCAGATCACCCTACAATCTGTTGTGTCCATTGTTCGCTCCCGCAATGTACAGCCAACTACGGTACTAACAGACAATGAACGCATTCACGTTGGATGAATATGAAGCAATATTTGGACAGAAATACACATAATAGAATTTAGAAGTAAACTATTCGCCAAATGTTGAACAGCAAGCAGCCACATTATCCCTTTGAGGACGAGGTCGCTCCATAAACCTCTCCATATAGAGCCCATCTAATTAAAATCCCAATATCAAATATCAAGAATACCTGCAATTTTTACTAAATTAGCCTAAGATTTAAGTACCTCTAATTATGCAGCTTCCAGATTGTAACTTTTAACTCTCCAAATTTTACTATCTAAAAGCTGGTGTCCGTGGCGTATTGATCTGCAGCTAATCAATACTGGGGTCAAACCCACAGAAATATGTATTAGGTGTGACTTCGTCCTCAAATGGATATGGCAAGCCCAAAACCCAGCGCCGTTAGGTCTTTGTCAAGCTGTCCCGATAAGCGAGGTCAACTGACTCGCGCAACTTCCATCTTCAATGGCCTCTGGCGGCGACTTCACTGACGCAATCAATAAATGGACAGAACGCGTGAAACTGACCCAAAAGCCAATCGTAACTTTCATGATCTAAAGCCCTTTACTCAGCATTCTGTCCTTGGAAGATTTTCTCGAATGGTGGGTCGTCAGTTTTGGATGTTCCCCAGTAATCCAGTTTTTTTAAGATTAAGGTAAGGAAAAAGCTTACGCGCCCATGTCCTTGTCCTTATCCTTATCTGACGTGAGAGACAGATTGCTATTCCAGGCCCGGTTTTCAGGTGAAACACCTCGTGAAACCGTGACTTTTTGTACTAACATATACAGCTTTATGAAAGAGATGTGAAATGGGCAATGAATTATGCATTTATACTTGAAGCCGTATCAGGGAATCTGATGACAGACGATGTGAGGGGTGTCCCAAAAAAGATGCATCCTTCGAATCAAGCGAGATGTTGGAGGATTGTGATTATCTGTCCATGAACCTGCATCTCGGAAATTCGGCTGATGCTGACAGGTACCCTTTGAGCAAACACTTCCGAGTTCTAAGTAGGTAGTGGTGTGAAGGTGAGCCTTCAATCTACGAATGACTGCCTTCACCAACATCACATCATAATCAAGGACCAATCCAAAGTCCCTTCAAACCAAGCACTTCCCAGTCACCCCAGGCCACCCCTGTCCAAAGATGTTGGCAAAAGCTTGAAAAGTCTTTTTATGGATCTCCAACATGACGAATCTCCTGATGATCTGCAACCCATCCATGCTGTAAACGGTTGCATCTTTCATATTGTTCTCCACATATCACTTCATCGTTGGTCGTCAGCAGTAAGCAATTCATTTCCACAATGCAATCAGGAGATATTTCCCTCAAGCTCAAATCTGCCTTGAAGATCACTTGTCTCTAGCTTGTACCTAAATCATGGCAACTCCGTTCCACTTGGCTCAAAGTAAAACTCAAACTCTATCGGAGAATATTCGATACTGTAGGGCTGGTTCCCGGGATTTCACATCTGACACCGGCATCTAAAAAACAAGGGGTCTCGCCGAGCCCAGGAACCATTAAGCTGAAATGTCAATGGATGCTTCCACCAACATCCGTTCAACCAACAGGTCGTAAGCACAGCCCAGTATAGACACAGTCCGCGAATCCTTTGGGGGTGACAGGACATGGATGCTCAGGAGTTTCTGCGGGCCACTTTATCCAGTTTTCCTTAAAAAGTGACAGTATATCATCCCGCATGTTTGACTGTGATCTCTTGTTCTTCTTCCCTCCTCACGCGATCATGGCTGTCGCGGCAAGTTTACCGTCACGCCCTGCGCTGAGAGTTGGGATTCTCGCTGCGCTGGGTATTTTCTTCTTTGTCGTTCTTTTTACTTTTTATTCTGATACTATACGATCGCCTGTTGAGTTTGCGCATCGAAAGGCGCAGCAGTACTGTGACTCGTCGCAGAAGACGTAAGTATTGTTCCCTCACTGTGTTGATCTGATACTAATGATCTTGAAGTATTCCCTCTTTTACACCGACGCCTACGCCGGTATCCACAGTCACTCCCGAACCTACGCCAGAACCTATTCGTAATTGCGAAGATCCCTATCGTCGACCGGGATACCTTTATATACCCAAAGAGCCGAAAGCTTATAGAGATACACAATGGATCCCCTTCACCGAAGATTACCTTAATTTGGAACCACCCGAGTACGCAGCTTACCCACCGACGCACGAGATTGTCTTCAACGACACTGCCGTTGAACAAGAGTATCTTAACGCCGCTGGTAATCCCCAACAATGGATGCGCATGGCTGTCGTTGAGAACCGACGCCGACGCAAAGCAGCAGAAGCTGCTGTCCCATCGACCAGGAACACAATAGTCAGCGATTTCGTTGATATGAAAGATGATAATGGTCTCGGCTGGCTATGGGGCCGTCGTGTAGTCATGTTCGGCGACTCCGTCGATCGCTACATGACACAATTCTTCTGCGAAGAGTTCGACAGCAAGATATATCTTCCCATCCAGGACAAATCAGGCCGACAAGCCAAAGGCATCTGCGAAGTCCCCGCCTTCAACCTCACTCTCGTCTACCTCCACTCCGTCGGTTCCTTCACCTACCGCCCAGACTGGTGGTGGATCGAAAACCTCAAGAACGTCGCATGGGAAGAACGTTGGAACATCTTCTGGAAGCCCCACGAAGCACCTATCCAAGGTCCCTCCGGTCGTCCCGATTTAATACTATGGCAGAATGGACTTTGGGATCAACGCGCTTTCTGGGAGGGTGGTGCGGCGATGCATAATGAGGGTGATAAGCCAATGACCTTGAAAAACAGGCAGATGGCTTGGGAAGAAGTCCGTTTCGTCACTGCGCGTATAAAAAAGATCGCAAAGCGGCTTAATGACGAGTTTGGAGAGGATGTTCCAATTATGTTTAGAGCCTTGACGGTTCATAGGGAGAGTGGTATGGGCGATGCTATAATGATGGAGATGGATCGTTTGGGGAGGGCTGTGGCGGAACAGGCTGGTCATGAGATGTTTGAATGGGCTAAGTTGATACATCTTCTTGGGAATTTGTATCAGGATGGTTTGCATCCTGGGAAGGGAGCGGCAAGTTGGCTTTGGGGGAATATGATCTTGGAATACCTTGCTAGATCTGCTGGGTCTGAGGTTGGTGGTGAGGCTAGATCGCCGTACTTCAGTGGATGGGATGCATGCCATAAGGAGTTGTCAGGCTGGGGAGGAAGATGACGAATTTCTTGTCAATTAAAAAGTTTTCACAAATTCCATTGAGCCAGTATATTACCATATCCGCATTAAATAATCCTGAAGTCGAGATCAGAGTCTGGGAATACTTCACTTTGGCGTTTTACTCTCAAAGCCTCAAACGCATACATATATCCGCTGGCTGCCTCACGAATCCGCTCAGTTACTCTGAAGTTTGTACCTCGTTTGTTGAGCAGCGCAGTGAAAGCTTCAGGACCATCTTCGATTGCTTTAATCGCCATATCCTCGGGAACGTCTTCCTCTGCTTTTTGTTTCTTTCTCAATATCTGACCAGCCTCACTAACACCGGCCATAAAAATTATTTTGTCTGTGATCTGTAGCTTCTCTTTTCCACGGTCCTCGAGAATATTCTCCGTAATATACTCGTCAAGTTTCTCTAGCGTGCTGAATTGGCGCCTGATTGACCTCGTGATGAATAGCTTCCCAGGGAGTAACCTCCCGACAAATGACCTCTCGAAACCTTTTTTGGAATTTTCAATCGCGGACACTGTACGAGATTCTGTGGTTTCAAACTTAGCTGGTGACTCCGGGAAGAGGTATGACAGTGTTTCAAGCCCCGCTTTGACGGCATGTCCGTATACTCTTTCCGTTATATTGAAAGGCTTTGTACAGCTTGTGAGCATGCACTTAACTGTGCCCAGACCGTTCTGAATCGCTTTGATAAAGAGATCCTCTTCTAGTTCAATTGGGGTTTCCATTGTGACTAGATATAGCTGAAGAACATCTGGTCCAGCCACAACGCCTTCACCAATCAGTTCTTTTGTTATCACTATTGGTTTTCTGTTTTCATCAAGGATGTGAAACCCTTCGGGGGTTGCTTCTAGGGAGAGATTTTCGAACATCTCGATTGGAGATTGAGCTTCCACCAGAAGATACTGCAGGACATCTCGATGAGAGAACATAGCCTTCTTCAGCATCTCTTTTGATATCTTGACAGGAGATTTGCAGTTATCGAGCAGTGCTCGGCACGTCGGTACGCCCCTTGTGATTGCCTGTAACAAAGCATCATCCCTCAATTGTTCTGGATCAGAAGAAGATGTAACGAGTCGTTCTAGAATTTGTGGCCGATATTCCATAGCTCGAGCGACGAGGTCCGGCATAGGGTGAATCACAAAGTCGGACCTCTGCAGCAGGATCTCAAATACATCAGAGAACCTCCGGAGGCACTGAAACCCAACGTCTGAGGAGATCTGAAACGGAGATTCACTCTTATCTAAAAACAGATTTGTGAAACTGCTTCCATGTTGCATGACATTGAAAAGATGCTCATCATCAATTTTCGTTATCAAGCCCTGACGGCACAGAAACTGTTCCAACAAATCTGTTCTTCGTGTGCTCTTAAGCTTCTGCTGGAGTTGTTCCCTCGAAATGTCTGGAAGTTCTCGTTGCAATTCTCGAATACTTGATGCTGGTGAATCATCGGCCGGCCACTCCTCGCCTACAATGTAGGCATACAATCCCTGCATTACCGCTTGCTCCTCTTTGGCGTAATCAGCCCGGATCCCACTCTCTTGTATGTCGGTCGCCATTCCAAGTAATGCATAGACTCTGTCTCTTGGGTCTGTGGCCTGACACCCTCTGAACTTCCACATCAAGTTGCAGAGGTTTCGATTTTGGTCCCACCAGGATGAGCCTTTAAGGGGACTTGGCATGATGTCCAGGACAGCTTGACACTGTTCGCCAACCTGAAAGTTCATAGCATGTGGTAGGAGGGCGAATATCTTGGCAGGGATACTCCCTAGATTGCACTCCACGGTGGCGCATTTTGCGTTGGCCACTTCCTGTAAGATCCAGACTCTTGAGAACCAGGGCCTTCCCATGAAGCTTTGGAGGCCATCGACTGAGTCATGGGAAGATAGTCCGACGCTCGCTTCACTTTGCTTCCATTGGTGTTGCCAACGGGTATCTTGACGTGACCACTTCCGAAAAGCGTGCAAGGGCAGTTCGTCTTTGAAGATGTCGATGGCGGATTTTAACATGACAGCGCCGGCTCCACTTACATAACCAAGCCAGATGATGACATTGTCGGCTTTCTTGTAGATCTCTCCCATGCAATCGACTTGGTGGCCACGTTCCTTGATATTGCTCTGGTCAATGCAAAGAGCATCGACCCAAAGCATTCGGTCCTCAGTGGAGTTTCTCAAGCTGTAAAGAGCCTCATGTAAGCTTTCTGTAATTAATAGAGGCTTTCCATCTATTATGATCTCGTGAGGTGTATTCTGGCTTCCCCACGAATAAGACAGTGCTTCATAAGTGAAGATGAGTTCCTTGTCGAGGTACGCTTGGACAAGATGGCACTTCAATTGAGATTGAACGCCTTTTTCAAGGCGTACCAGTCGAAATCCAGGACGGTCCAGATCAAATCGATCGTATTGAAATAGATCTGTAAAGGCATGTTCTTCTTCGAGTTGGATAGTACTGATTCGATGAGAGACAAACATGGCATATATGACTGTGGCCATTCTGATTTGACGTGCCGCAGATTCATCCAATTTTGGAGAACTTGAATTTGCAGAACTAACTGTGCCGCAGACAGTCAAGAATGGAAGTCTTGATTTGATACATGCAGCTGCTCGTTCGAAACACATGATCTTACTGTCGCTTCCGACCTTGTTGGTCAAATCACGATCGGATAAGAGAGTAGCAGACGATGCCACCTTACCCCGTAAAACTTTGTTTGTTTTACTAGGATCTTGCTTAAGCGGCGGACAGTCCTTTGTGGAGGCAAGCTCTGCTCGAGATGATTGATGTTGCAGATATTCGCCCCAGTGCCGACGACCCTCCGGGCATTGGATGGTATTGATGGCGGACTTGATACAAGATGGTGGATGGCTCATTTCAAAAGTCTTTGAGATGCGATTAGAGATAGTTGTCTCATCTACATCGAACTGAACTAGCCCAGGTTGAAAGCCTTGCGGAAATCCCACGACGATATCGCCTGGTTTTGCAACGCTCTCTTCAGGTGCTGTACCATCGATTCCAATCAAAAAGCCAGCTCGAATAGATGGGAAGGCTTCGAGTAGATCGTCGACTGTGTCTGACAAAAGCAGAAACATTGAGCATGTCCTCAGCCTTTCCGACCAGGACGACATTGTGAGGGCCAACTTTGCCACGAGAGCATGCAGCTCCCGAGTGTGTCAGATGATATTCAGGCTCGGGTTCGTCCAACAAGGCTTTGGCTGTCTCGTAGTCTTCAGGCAAAGGCGCCACTATGGCGATATGGAGATTATTCGAGTCTGACTCGCCCATGACAGGCTGAAAGAAAAGGGAAAAAACGTCTTAGGAAGCTTAATTGGAGTTGTTGATTAAGTCGGAGTTGAGAATGCTAATGTAAACTTAAGTGAAATATCATGGAATATATTATCCAGTCACTGTCGGATCATAGATGCCCTGCGGCGAGGCTTTCATGCCACGTCAGTACTGCATTGGGGCTTGGCAAGCCACCATGTTTGGTGATCAAATACGAGCCAATCAATTGACAGACACAGCCTCCAGGGCTGGTTACACGAACATCAAATTACAATCAAAGTGGAAATACGTTAAGCAATGCCTCGATCGCTATCACATCAGGTATGCTTTGGCTGAAACAAAACAAACTCTGTTATTGTATAATCAAAAACTTGCCTACCTAAATCGATAATGGCCTCCCAGAATGGCCCATGCTCCTACAAGAATCCTTCCTCCCTGCTACGTCTAGGGGTAGCAACGGACGATGCCCCCTTTGACATAAAGCTCTGTCCACCGCTCGCTCACAGCCTTTTTAATCTCCCCGTAACTGTGGCCATCCACCCAGTTTGGCAATCTCCATTAGTCAAAGCGCATTAAAGAACGGTCGCTGGACCCATCTAGAAATATTTCACGGGGAGGTAGACCATCTTCGCGGTTAACCACACGCCTCCACTTGCGATCCTGCCATCTTCCATCATCTCTCTTTGCAGCCCCCTTGCTCACCCAAGGAAGGTTAATCGTCTGTCTGATCTGATCGTTCTGCATCTGATAGTTGTGATACATTTCGTATACATTCCATTCGCGGTTAATGTTGAAGCAATGGTATCGATGATCTTGACCTCTGGTTTCCGCATCTCCATTTGCCGGGCACCAGCTGTCCCAAACATATACTCCGCTTATATTCGCGAAAGGGATGAGTGCACTGCAAAGTGTTTCCCAACAGCACTGGGCTTCCCGATCGTTGACTACGGTGATGCTGCTGGTTTTGGTCGGAGTAGTCAATGACCTCATGGATTCCACAATGCCTTTGAGCATCTCCTCTTCAACCTGGTTGAGCACATGGTACTCGATAAGGATCTTAATCCTCTGCTCAAAGTTATATGCAGCTTCGCCACGGTATTGTTCCTCCCAGTTCGTGGACCTGTCCGCCAGGTCCTGAAAAAAGACCCCAGATTGTGTCAAGCAGGTTGATGAATTTCCACCATGGCTAGTGTCGAGGGCCAGATTACAATCCAACAGAAAGAGTACTATAGTTAAGGATAGGTAGCTGCTAATTAGTATTAAGATATTAAGAAGGTAGGTAGGTTCTAGGTTTAATGACAATTAATTCCTGACCTTTATCAGAGGCAGCTATCTTCTGGGGTTATATGCCTGGTAGCTTGCAGATGCCTCGCTGAAATGCCGATTCAGGCTAAAGAACCTCAATTACGCCTCTTTACCTAAAAGCGAAGTAATTGGGTCGATTGAACCCTCACAGTTGGGTAACTATGTGATCAACTCCCTGATCCACAAAGAAATAATCTCCAGCCCATCTGTCCCGAGAAGAGGAGGTTCGATATGGGTAACCCTGAAATCAGCGAAACGGCGCATATAATCTCGAAGAACAAGCTCAAGAAGACAAGGTGGGCAATGAGAGCGTAGAGCCACTTCCATAGGTTTGCTGATCAGGCCTGGGAGAATCCTATCACGGTTTTCTCCATGCCAGGAAATATCCAAATTCATAGTGAAAGGAAGCGAGTAACCATGGCTCTGTAGCAATTTGATCATCTGGCATATGCCTTCTGTGCGGACACGATCAGGACTCTTGCTTAGAATAGTGATCAAAAACTCGGGTACGTGATCGCAGTCCTCGTTTGCTTCATACCAGGGCTGATCTCTCTGCTCTTTCATGTCACACTTCCTTTCCAGAAGCCACTTCAAAGTGTCGACACACCTGTCAATGGGGGCTTCGCCTAAGTAGACGCTCTCCAGTAGCTCGTCGATAAGCCTGTGGTGGGTATGCGGACGCTCAGACAGACATTGACAGCCGTTGGATTCCGGTAGTTCCCATCCCATACAGCTCATATCCGGTGCAGCAGGTGCAGCTCCAAGCTGAGCACATCGTTCCAATACCTTGACATCAGCGTCTCTAATTGCGTCACGGAAAGCGCCATGGTTGTTGCTGAAATAGTGAAGAGGCAGGTAGAGGTTGCTGAGAGAAGAGCTGAGCAAGCATAAGTCCTTGAACTCCCGAGCTGATAAGGTCTTTTCGTCTTTTCCAGGTTCACCTGAAATCTGTAGAAGGACTTCAACAGGGAGACGATCCAGCGTCGCCTGTTGAGATTCTTGGGAGGTCATTGTAGTGGATGACAAGGACTTGATGATTTTATCAAGGTCGTGATCAGAAGACATGTTGTGCGTTTTTGTTGTGCTGGTTGGTATTTTTTGTGTTTGCTAATATTTGTTGTGTGGTATTTGAGTGCGTTGTTCAAAATGATGAATCTAAAACCTTGGAGTCAAATAGATCACTACTTATACATTGAGCGTACATTAACCTTACTGAACATAAAACCCTTCGTATGCTGATTGTGATCCTTGCAAAATCTCCCCATTTCTTCCAACATTCAATTTCGCTGTATGGACATAGCTAAGTTCTGCGTGGTGATTATAAGCTCTCAGCCACAGGTCTCTACTGTAAATAACACATCTAGCTTACTATTTAGACAGTATACCATAACTCCTAACCAATTTCTACAGCATAAATGCTCATAAGAAGATAACCTAGAATATGACTCTGCTGTATGGACATAGAAACACACAAGCAATGGCTTTGTTCTCTTTGTTAGACTCCATGAACAGGCTGCCAACGATCAAAAGCGTTGATCGAACACCCATTTGAGACACAAAGAATGTCCATTCGCAGGACATTATATCTTGAGTTTACAGACGAACAAACCTTTTTCTGATTTATTGTTCAGTTCAACACAAAGTGATCCGTCGCGCTATCAACAATGACTACATTGCCAGCAAACAGTGCTACTGTTAACGTGTGGCGTTTTTTTAGAGACTAGATATTGTGATAGGCTTGTTAATTTATATTTCTCGATGAGTCAAACAGTTAGCTCGGTATAGACTCCATACGGATCCCTGGATCGTGTTCCTTTCGCACAACGATTCCATCAACAGAGCAAGTGACCATCCTTATTAGACACATACTCATGTGCAACTGCGGCTTCTATCAAATTTAATTAGTCATCTTCTCACGCTACACTCATCTGTAGAATTAACTTACCAAGAGGAACAGCGACCTTTCCACTCTGCCCCTTACAAGTGCACCTAATCCAGTACTCTGCACCACCATACCACGGATCAGGCGCTACAAACATCTCGCATCCGTGACAGCTTTCAGCAAAGTTTCCATGGTAAGTTGGCTAACAAACTTCTCAGCTTGAATGAATCGGAACACTTTTGCGAGAACGACTTACTGTAATGTTGGTGCCGTCGTATCCGAAACAGTCATTGAGGTCCAACTCGGACGGGATGTAGCCCGAGTTATCACGAGGCTGGCATTTACCCGATAACGTGTTGGTTTCAGAGTTGAAGACGATGTCGATACATGTTCTGTCGATCTGGGCAACTGCCGTGCCCAGCAGGGTCATCAAAACTGCGATACTCTTGATCATTTTTGTGCTGTGTCACTGGCTGACTGGTAAGGTTATCTTGACTGCAACTTGACTTACCGCTGGATTTGAGCGGGAATATATGTCTTTAACAGAAGCTCCATAGAGGGGTCATGCGGTAACCCTACCACTCGGTTAAATGAGCTCTGATCCTGATTGCGTCAGCTATAGCATGTGAATCCTTCGCTTGAGTCTAGTGTCAGAAACATATGATCCCAGGATGAGTTGGTGTTGAGAAACTAAAACCCGATAGGCTCTTCCGTCATAAGCAATTCCTACTTGACGATTAAGGTAATATCGGAGCTTCAATGCATTACTCACCTACCTAAACCAGTCTATGCTGCATATCGCCTCGATCCTCCGGGAATAATCCTCCGGAGGCCCGTTCCTTCGGCTTACATGCCCCACAAGCTGAACTCTGGGCTACATTTTCCTGCGTTCAGTTACTGTGTCCAATTAGACGACTATCTAAGCTACTGTTGAATGTTGGAGGGTTC
>NJCR01001450.1:1509-16191 GCA_002234235.1 Fusarium hostae
AAACCCACCTTTTGACAGTAAGAGCTGGAGGTCCTATTGAAGAAGTTAGTCTAAGCGAACTTGTTTTCGATTCACAAACCCATAATTACCTTCAGTCCAACCAATCAAAGTTGCCTACCCGGCAATAGTCTCATAAGGATTTTAATATTCAATGTTATAAAATCTCAGCGAGATGTAAGAACAATATAAACGAGGAGTTAAAATCTGCTTTTTATATAAGTAATGTCTGCTTGTGGATTGAGGCCACCTGTTCAGTTGGATCTTAAGGTTCAAGGCAGCAGCTATATGATCTGTTGACTCTATATTAAGGTTATTGTGCTTTCTTTGGCGTAATGCATGACGCTCTATATTGTGTTGTGTTGAAGAAAAACACTCTTATAGCGTAACTTTATGGGTGGCTACGGCATTACTTCTCTCTTCATCTGAGTAAACTTCAGCAGGTCTTGACACAATTAAAGAAGACATGAATGACCTTGCAATAAGCTCCAGTTCGCTGAGATAATTAGTATAGAAGGTCTTAGGGTTGACAATACCTCCTATTACCTGAGACGAGATGGTCGATTTGTTGGTTGTGTCTGTCTGACAGCCAAGCCGGCTGCTTGGCCGTCAAGTGGATTCCTGTCGGCTTGGCACCAGTGGGATACATACAAGTCAGGCTTAATAACCACAGAACAGGCTAAGCGAGATGAACCGTACCACATTGCCGCATCTGACACTGGCGTGCTAATGGATAAAAGTCGCATTGTTCCTGCATCCATCGTAAGCTCAACACATAACGTACATTCATGTGTTGAGCAATGCCTTGAGCAGAAATGTTGGGCCTCACTCGAATTGTGCAGCTGCACATAGCATTGTGCTGCCTTGTCTCTCTATGCCTCGCGAAAGATGACGAAAACTATGACAACTCGACTAATTATCGGCCTCGCAATGTTACAGGCCTCGGTGACTTTTATCAATGGGTTGGATCGTGAGTCTCGCTGCGGTAGAAAAGCATGTTGACTTGACTAAATGATATTCTTAATAGGTACTATAACGCGACAGCAGAAATCGAGTTGAAACCTATCTTTGGAGACGTCTGGAATGAGACCCTGTTCGGTGCTAACTACACAGATAATCTGTGCTCTGAGCTAAAGAACTCTACCCAAACCGTCAAATACGACGCCATTCTGAGTATCCTTGAGAAAGGCCGCTGGAACGCTGGAAGTAACTCTGTTATCTTCTGGCTGACGCTTATACCAAAATTCTCGGCGCCGTTTAATGTATCCTCTCTGGGTGCCGATTTTACATACACATCTCAATCTGCGGGACTCCAATTTCCCCTATATTCTGTTTAGTTCGTCTACTTCTCTTTGAACATTCTCCACTTTCAATTTGCTAACGTTGATCCAGCCCAAGCCCACATGGATATTGGCGCCCCAAAGAGGGGAGAGGTCCTGATATTTTCAACTTCACAACGACCCAGACAAAGACCGGAGCCTATAACATCAGCGCGGTACTTGAACGCAACATGCCGGAATCATATTCGTCGAATCTAAACATCACCATGCCTGTTTGCAACACCACCGAGTTTGGTGGTGACTACACCGTCGGCGTGCAAGAGCTCGAATGGTGGGATATGGAGGGCTGGGATGACTTTCGATACCCCAACATCAGCATCTTGTTCGACGATAAGACAGCGAACCTGACTATGGATGCTGTCTTCTCTGCGAGCCCATATGTGCGGCCTAACATGAGCGAAGGGTCGGGGCCTACTAGAGGCAGCCCCGGTGCGCATGGCTTCATACAAATTCGTCTCTCTGGGGTTCTCGATGCATATCACTCAGATCTACTCAGCCTTGAAGACAAGACACCTGTGTGGTTGCGTACGGTGAGCTTTGGGAATGATTCATCGAATATTGGATATGAGAGCAGAGCTATTAAGCTGTTGTCTGAGTTTACTATTTCTATTATGGTTATTTCCATGTGTATCGCCATGCTTCTATAGAATGGTGTGAGTCCGATTCATTCTACATCCCCTAGGGTCCGAGGTCTCGGCTTATGTGATGCCTTATCTAGTAGTCTAAGGATGATATGCTTTGTATACCTGGATCGAAGTCAGAACGCACTGTATCAGTCCAAATACAGCCGTCAATCCTAATACCACCATGGCAACCCAAAAGTTATGCCATTGCACTCCATTACGTCGGTCATACCACCACTGAGAGAACGAATCTGGCGTCGAATGATCAAACTCTTCCTTGATGATAACTAAACGATCTCTCCAAAAACAAAAATTGGAGAGATATCTGCTTTCTCCATTGGGGGTTCCGCACCAAGCTAGCTGAGGATCTATCACACGGCTTGAGTGCGTGCAGAGCCTCTCTAACCAAACTTGTTTCTTTCGGTTGGAGCGTAATGCTGCCCAGTGGTCTGATTGCGGAAATAGGATTGCCAGGGTTCTGAGGGTTTCTTCCGCTAGTCCCTGCGGGAGAACGGGGGCCTGGGGGTTTAAGCTTTAAGAAATTAGATTATGTGTGGATGTACATGACATACTGACCAATGTCTATGGGCTTCGAGGAACGCCACATGATGAAAGACATATAGTTGCGTGTTGTTGTTGGTTAGACGCAAATGATCGGCAAGACTATCAGTGAACTCAATCTTGATCCCAGCAACATTCTCAAGACTCCAGGCAGAGAAATCCGGCGTCATTGTCATACCACTGCAGGCCTGCTGGCGTGAGACGGGGAACACCTTTTCAGTAAGACTGTTCAGAGAATTCTCATCCCATAGTGGCAGCGGCCGTGGACCAGTTTGATGCATGAACCCGGAGGTTTTCTCTAAACTGCCCACTTCAATCATCAGGATGAGCCTAGCTACAATGTTCAACGTATCTTGACAAGCATTGATATTGCTGTTCCCTGACAATGTACAGATATAAGCCAAGGCTTGGTCCCGCTGTTTGTGTCTGCGAATCCGGTCTGAAACCTTTCCAATTGATATCGTGTCATGAGGATCGAGTGCCGACGAACTCAATTCACTGAATAGCCTTTGCTGTCTTTCAGCATATGCATTGTATGCCCTGAAATCGAGCTTCGATACTGTGTCCCCATTCAGTAACTGCATGGAAGTGGGCAACTTGCCGAGAAGCGTTGACGGTGAAGGCATGATTGATATAGTTATTTACTGGGATTGCTGTATACGCGGCGAGCATAATAAATAATGGCTGAGATTCATTCATCTTTTTCATTAAGGGTGTAAGAATCCACATGATCTCATCTGCCCTGCTGCACTTCATACGTATGTGGCTTAGTAACTGTCGCCCAATGGCTGATTGATTTGTAAATTCACTTCACTGCTTATGCCTTCTGTACAATGCAAATCCCTATGTGGCGTCCTCATTAATAAACCATTGGATGAGATCGTCCATTTTCATGCACCTCAATGATGCCCAACAGCCTTGGGTATGAATTACCACTGCAATCGGGCGTAAGGAGGTCAGCAGAAACCAGCCAATTACTGGTTTTTCTCTTGCAATCTCTCTAGCGTTCTGTTACCTCCTCCTTGTGATGCTTGAAACTCCCTCTCTTATATGTACGCGGGTTTTGATTCACTCACACTCCATCTGAGCCTTCAAGATCGGTCAACTCCTGACGTCGTCCTAGATTCTGTCTGGAACGATTTCAGTTCTACGTGCCAAGTTATGGATTATTCCAGCATTCTATCGAAACCCAAATCATTTTTCGGTAAACAAAAGGTCTGGATGGCTCGGGGCGAAGACCTCGCCCTGTTCAATGCATATCGATGCAATATCCAGAACATTCTTAGACATTCTTGTATTCCAGATTCCAGCCATAACCTTTGGATTGGCCTCTATCGAGTCGGGACCACAGAGGACGAAGCGAAGACATTCGTCGTAGTTTCATGCAGCGATCGCAGGATCCGGAAGCTTACGCGTGACCTTCTCAGTAGCTGTCCCATCTTCCAGCCCGGTGAAGCGCTCGGACAGTTCAAAGTCATCAGCAAAGCAACCCTGCCAGAGACAGCCTGCGAGCCTCAACAGACCATGCAGGATGAGGGCGAAATACCATCTGAAACGAGGTTACTGAAAGAGGGCAAGGACGAGACCATCGCCGAGGAGAAGTCTAAGACGACAATTCGCATCTACCCGTCTAGCACAGGAGATAATTATCTATGTCGTCCATTAGAAGCATGCCAGGTGTCCGAAAAAGGAGAATTGCAATCTCAGACAGCCACGGCAGGACCACTGATCTGGTTCGATGGCCGTACTTACCAGCTCACTGTTGCACACGTTGTCAGCTTTGAGAAGAAAGAGATTATTCATGCGACTGAAAGCACTGCTGATGCCTGGGACGATTGGGATGATGAAGATGACGATGACAATAGGAGTAGCTGTTCCTTAGATGAGGATGTTGCTTGTTGGAATATCTCCGCGAAGCGCAACATGACACCAGACGCCTCCAACGATGACAACACTGACGATGACAACTCTGAATCTTTTTCATGCGATTCAGTCCTAGAGGTAGCTACTAAACAAGACAACGGTAATATCACCATCAAAGAAGCAAGCTCCATCCATGAAGAACCCACGGAAAAATCAGTCTACTTGCCTTCTTCGCCAACTCTTCCTCCCCCAGAAAAGCCAGTTCTTGAAGACTTCATTGTTGAGCATCCTTCTCTATCTCGGAGTAGCGTCCAGTTTTCACTTACACCCTGCCAAATCTCGTCCGAAATGGACTATCTTCTTATCTCTACAAAAGTCGACCCACAGACGCGGTCATGTGCTTCCAGCAGTGCAGAGCTAGTACAAATATCTGAAGCCTTCGACTTACAAGAGGAGACAGAGATTCGACCGATTATCATTGCCACAGCATCATTCGGGTACATTGAAGGCGTGGTATTCCCAGCAGCATCACTGCTGCGACCTCCGGGCTCAAAGGATTTCCAAACATTGTATTGCATCGAGTCTAACAATTCTATGCCCAGGGGAACTTCTGGTTCTGCCATTTTCGATAAGCAGACTGGATTGCTTGCTGGGCATATCGTACTTGGATGTCCTGAAAAGAACATCTGGTACATGGTGCCTATCTTGAACGTGTTGAATGACCTCGAGGTCAGATTTGGCCAGAAAGGGAAATGCCAAATACAGATTGAGGTTACTGCAGCTACTAGATCAAGACACCAAACAGATTTGTTCGATACGACAGGCGTCAACCAGTCCAGGCTACTTGAATCTAGCCAGGGGTCCCAGAACGGTCCTCCTACAGGAAAGAACCAAGAATATCATCACCAAGTTGTCTCAAAATCACCCAAGATGACTAAATGGGGGATGATCAATAGACCCATGACAAGCATTCTCAAGGGCTTTCAGAGACAAAAGCCATTGCGACTTGATCACTGGAAGAGTCGATTTGGTCACAATACTAACTCTCCAGAAGGCGACAGACTGCTCCTCGCTAGGTTCAGAGAAGTTGAGCGTGCCTTCTTGGAAGCTATGGCTCTCATGCTACTATATCCCCAAAACGCCCTTGAAGAACATCAGATGACGGAAATTCTACGAAGTCGTGACGCTTCATTTGAAAGGACAGGAAAGTCCGAAGCAATCAAGGCTTGCAATTACAACGGGCAAGGCGGTCCGCAGCCTACAGCATGGATGTTGGACGCTTTTGAACCTTTCAAAAACGGGAACGTGCTTAACAGACATGAACTCTTCGAACTTCTGCAAAGAAAGGTATGAGGCAGGATAGAAGACGATAATCACAGTTTAGTTGCTTACTGACATAACTCCACTAGAACCTGTCGCCCGATAGGCACGACAGTGCAGCTTACACACCTCAGTGCATGTAACTGCCCCCAAGCAAGAGTTATTAGTATCAAGGCTGATTTGAGACATAGCTACATCAAAAACCCTGATCCTAATCGAGTAATGGCACTCTACAAGACTGCATCATGGCTTCCAATGGATGGATTTCGAGAGCTATTCTCTAACCACATTGCCCAACAACCAAGTCCAATGATAGAACTTACCCAAAACGTAAGTGACTAACAATTTTCTCTCAATGGAAGCTGAAAATCTAACATGACAACGTCCGAACAGAACTGGTTTGGCAGCGCTTGTTTCAGTATAGCATTCACTTTGCCGTTTCTTGTTCTTGCAAGTCATGATGAATTCGACAAGAGATCCATCGCTGGAGGCGCTGCTTTCCAATCTGGCTTCAGCCTTTCCTTCCTCTACAAACAGGAACAACTTTGCAAAAGTCAGGACGAGAGCACAGCTTCCCAGCCAGATAAGGGCCACCTGTACACAGCTACATGGTCCACAATTGTGATTGGCACAAGTGAGCGATATTGGACAGCGGCATGCCTAGATGACGACTTCGATGGCGAAGAATCCGACGGCGAAGAATCCGACGATGATCTTTCAGAGGATTCTATATTACTAACTAGCAATTCTGAAGATCATTCAGCAGACAACAAGAGACCTATGTCGCCTAGAGCATATTCTCTCGAAGCACTAGCAACGCAGTTGGAGAAAGTTGCCAGATACCATCACCGAATCCGGTTAACATTTGACAATAAATTCAATGTTTTTGTAAGGTTTCAAAATAATCCGCGTTATTGCAGTATTCAAATGGCTGACTTTGTTTACCAGGAGGAGAAAACAAACGCTCTAACCGATGAATGCCTCCTAATGCACCACCAATACTGGATGATCCAGTTTTCACTTATTCTCAAACCCATCTTGCACACAAATTTTAGGATTGTAGAGAAAGTTGAAAATTTCCTCGTCAGGGAGTTGCACCATTCACCAGAGGGTGCGCCGGGACATCCTCTGTGGGGAAGTTTCTATCGAGATCTTGGCGCTTCTGAGTCGTCACGGCGGATTCGAAAGAGCCTTCTTATGCTTCGCCATACCCAGAGCCATCTTGAGATTCTGAATGTCAGAGTAAAGGTAGGAGGATTCCATTGACTCGTGATACACCTGCGCGCTGAGGACTGACTCGAAGATCTAGAAACTCATGCTACAGCATGATGTACCCCCTATTGACATTGATACTAATCACTGGCTCCCTGTAGCAGCATTTGTAAGTATAATACTACAGCAAAGTTAAATGTATAAACTAAAAGCTTTAGATTTTGGGAATAATTATACTTATTTGTCAATGAATTGATGGTTGGTTGCAAAATGACGAGAAATCACTACATGAACTTCTTTTTCGTTTGTTCTAACTCTTTGCAATACCCGTTTATATTCGATGGATCTCACTGGGCGTAATGGCGGTATTACCCTCCCTTTTACTTATATGCTTTATATTTCCCCTTTATTGTAGCTTTTGCCTTTCACGATAACTTTACACTGTCATTGCCCTTCGATTTTACGTCAAACCTTTAGCTTAGTACATATAATGTCAACAGGGGCGAATTTACTTTACACACACAAGAAATGGTGGAGACAAAGTTCTATATGCAGCTATACGAAATAGTAGATCCGCAGAAACGAGCGCGTCGAGTTCTAGCTAAGAACTGTAACATCAAGAGTATCGTGTCCTCATTATCTGTGTTGGCAGCCTCAAGTTTAACGTTATGGACAGCAATCATCTATGTAGTTGTAACAATAAGAGAGATTACGGACAGTAACGAGATGAAGAAGTGCCTCAAAAACCGCTCTGTAATTAATAACATGCCTCGCAGTTTTTTCAGTCTTACAATATATGTCCTGATCACCACATATATACAGAAATATATGGTTATCTGATCCAAACACAATCCCCAGAAAGTCTAAAAATGCATTGATTATCTTCCATGGCGTCTGTTAGCTCTCATACTCTCATAGACTAAAGGGCCTAGAGCAATACAACCAGATATCCGCTTCCGTTAGCGCCTCCCCGCCTCGGCACACGGATAATAAGGCATTAAGAGTTCCGCTTCTGTTAGCGTATGTAGAAGATAAATGATAATGACATTTATCAGTTTCAAGTTCATCACCTTTGGAGATAAAGAAGTCTCTATATTGAATGTTTCTTTTTAGCGACATGTCCCACTCTGTTCTCAGGCGCAGACCAGTTGATTATCCTTAAACTGGCTTGGAAAGTCTTTCAACCATCCTCGTCTATAATACAAAAGTCAGATCTTGCTCGATAATCTGCCATCAATCGTATTCTCCACCAAAAGAACCGATAAGCACTTCCTCTACTACATAGTCTTTTTCACGGCCGAAATGGTGACCGATTTCCCCAAGGATAAAGAAATGTATTCTTCGACCAAAGAAGGGCTTCAAGACCTCATACAGGCAGCAGATTTTGCCACAGCCCGCAAAAACCAACTCTCGAACCTCCAAGCCCTAAAGCAGCACTGGAGAGGTCTCACATGGGTGTTCTTCGTATCCTAAACCAGCACCCTTGCCGGGTTCGGCCTAACCGTCTGCCCCACGCTGCCCGCCATCCCCGCGTTCCAGAAGCACATTGGATATGAAATCGGCCTCGTCAAGGAACGTGGTGCATTCACCATCCCTGTCCCGTGGTAGGTCGCGCTCATTGCGGGTGGTGTTTCCGCTCAGACGGTGGGAGCGTTTTTCGGAGGCCCTGTTACAGATCGGTTTGGAAGAAAACTGCCCATCTACTTCTGCTTGGTTGGGAATCTTGCCTCTACATCCCTTGAGATATTTGGCACTAGTCTCGGAATGACCTTTGCAGGGAGATTTCTGAATGGTATATGCGATGGCTTCTACTTTGTCCTAGCGCCGACGTACGCAGCTGAAGCTGTGCCTTATCATTTGAAGAACATCTCTATTGCGTTTACCAACATAAGACTCATCATAGGTACTCTTCTTGGGTCAGGTACTACAAGAGCCTCCATGGTCCGCGATGATGCCTTTGCTTACAACTCCCATTTGCCCTGCAGTGGCTCTGGTGCATCGTTATTGGTTCTGGTCTCTGGCTGTGTCCAGAATCACCGTGACACTTGGTCCAATAACCAGGTGACCTGGGATGGGTGGCCTGCCGTCCGTGACAACGAGTCATGCTGGTTTTGCATGCCCGTATTTAGTGATTTCAAGCAGACGCCACGTCGGCAGCGATACAAGGTTTTCATCACGCAAACTGCTATTCTCTTATGCACACGTACGTGTTTGCATTTGAGACAGGTGGCTGGCAGCTTGTAATCACCACGCAGAACTTAGTATCCCCTCTTCATCTTGAAAGCTTATCATCAACACCAAAATTCACGCTTCTCTCCATGCCTTTATCAATACTGCAGTCTACACAGGAAAAGTTCGCCAACAGGCTCAGCTGCATCACATTGTTTCTATATATATTGGGATGAGGAGTATCTGCCTTTCGAAAGGTTTCTGGAGGGAGGCAGCCACTGAATCACCTTATCCTCAATTCCAAGTTTCCCACTCTTAAGATACGCTTTCGCCCCATGAGTCACTAGAGCAACCTGAATCACACCACACGCGCTCAGCCACCTTTTTGATATCCCCCCACCCCCCCATCCCCCTGATGTCGTGTCTCCCAAAATGTATTGATACAACGTTGAGCCTTCAAGCCGATAGAGAAATGACGCCGAGGCAACTACCGTCAGACGAGCATTATAATGCACCGTATGAAAACCAACGCGGTGTCAAAGCAATCATACACGCAACAGTAGAGCTTTTACCCCACGAGATCCTCCATCATCTCCGAGGTATGCTGCTGGAGCAAAAACATCGACTAGATATGTACCATCAGCAATACACCTCGTTCGACATAAAGGAAATTCCAGAGCTTGGCAAATATCAAACCTTGAGGTTTACAAATAAGACAGTTCTCATTTATGTCCTTCATGGTGGCATTGGAGGGCTGTGGCAACCAGTTCTACATAACCATCCTTATCGGCGATGGTTTCAACCTTATCTCTCGGATATTGATCATGGCGAATGCATTGCTATGGTTATGGCACCCACTGATCAGCCTCAAATATGTAATGATAAAGCTGCAGTCAGTCATGCGTTGAATATCCACTCCATGATCAACAACCATCTCGACTCTGTCAAAGTCGACAGGCCGCCATTTTACACAACTCGCCCCCTTTTCAGGGCCTTTTTTATAGCCATCCCAGGCCAGAATTGGGGTGCCTGTAGTGTTCTAGAACATATTGGAGTCTTTAAAAGTCCTAATCGTCCTCACTGGAGAAACAAAAGGACTCAGCGAACCAATTTCTTTCGCTTCTATCGCAGACAAGTCCGAAATTAGGATTTTGAATGGTCTGGAAGCCGTTGAGACCGACCTCGAGACAGCCGTCGAGTTCACTATGGACCTAGAACATCGGGAAGAAGCTGTTTTCGGTCTTCAACCTGATCCAGTTGCTGCGTCGAGAGGTACGGATCCCTTTACTCAGGAACCTTTATATGGGTGGCTGCAAAGACAGGCTGAGAAATTCGGATGGAAGGGCGGAAAGATCGTTGGACCAAGTTCGCGGTGGGTAGACATAAACATGTATATAGCTTGGACTGGGTTTGGGGCGCAGGTTGATGCGGTGATGATGAATACCAGGGAGAGGGTTATGTGGGACTGGCATAGGCGCAATTGTACTTGTGAGAAGGTGTGGGTAGTTGTTAATAAAAGTTCTGATATTAGAAGTAACTTCTCTGGCTCCTTGATAATCTGCCTTGTCCACTTGGACTAAGGTGAGAGCGCATTAATTACGAGTCAGAAAACTTATAACCTGAAAATTAAGGTATTAAAATTAAGTACTCTAAAGCTCTACAAAGTTATAACTAATTTAGCTAAGACTTTTCGTTATTTAGGATAGAGGTCCTAAGTTTTGTCTCCCTTAGGCCTGTATCAATCCAAACATGGCTGTAAAGCCCCTTAATCAAACTGCCATTAAATCATGCCAAGCAACCTCTTCAGAAAAAAGTAGTTAGGGTATATCCGGGTTCTCTATTAGAAGTTCCGCGCCAAGCCAGTTGAGGATTGATCAGAGCATCAGTCGATTATACCATAAAATGAGATTCCAAGAAGAAAAGGAGCCGATAAGCTTAGTATCATCTTCGATCTTGTGCCTTATCCCCAGCATCAAAGTGGATCAGAACCAGCCCTACAATGGCAGGGCTGCATAAGATTGGCTTAGTCATGTCCCAAAACGGAAAACAGTACGCAGAGACTCGGATTCGCATTTGTTTGACTGGAATGGTGTCAGAAACATAAGCATATGCTCGTGAAAGCGAGTTTGCTTACTTTCGTCATTGACTATAGAATTTGTACTATATAAGACTCAATGTTCTTGAATGCCGTTTCCATTCTTGCTAATATCATCTATCAACCGCTGGATCTGCAAAACTCAGGCTACATCACTAACATTGAAGCCTTGATGGCTTCATCAGCAGTATTGTTCAGCCGACAGGTGCTTGAACTAGCTGCAGCTTTTATTGGGCTTCTCGTGCGGAGAGAGGAGCTGTTGAAGAGGATCGATAGACGGATTGGTGCCTACAACTAAAGCAGGGTGTTTATTATATGTAGCCAAGTTTTTTCTACCACTCAGTTTATAGTATTGTTCTTTATTCATCATTCAATATGTTAGGCTGGTTCTCATTCATTCTAAATCATGGCTGTCTAGTCCCTAAATGACCATACCCTCTTATCCTTATGCGTTGATCAAGTAGTGAAGGGGTTGAATTCAACACCAAGACGGTCAGCTTCGGCCTTCATCTTCTTGTTCTTCCTGGTCAAGTGCCACTTGATGATAGATGCAAGGGTGATACCAAGACCAGCAAAGACAATCTGCAAGATCATAGCCATAGTGTACCGAGGTTGATCTCTGTCGGGGAAGAAGTAGGGTGAGATGACGTTGCCCAGGTGACCAAAGATATTGACGATAGCTCCGCCAGCGGCTCGCTTCTCGGGGGTCTGACCAAGAGTAGAAACAGCCCATGTATACTGCAGAGTGTTGGCAGAGAAGCAACCAGCTGCGTAGAGGAAGGTCATGGCGTATCGGACTGCAGCGTTGCCAGTAGCGACGGTAACGATGAAACCGATGACCGAGAATGAGAGGGGGATGATGATGTGAAGACCTCGATCCTTTCTGCGATCAGAGTCCCACGACACGTAGAAAGTGCAGAGAGTTCCGAAGACATAGGGAGGGGCAGTCATGAGGAGCGAGGTAACGCTTTGACCGAAGCCTGTTGACTGTTAGATGGGTTCAAGTGATAAAAGTTGGGGATGCGACATACCAAGGCCTCTGACAATGGTGGGGAAGAAGTTGTTGAAGCCATAAGATGAAGTGATGAAGATGTTCATGAACAAGAACATGTAAAGCTTGAGGTCGGTAACAGCAAGCTTAAGACCATGCATGACAGTTGACTTCTCAGAAAACTCAACTCTATCATCGAGAATTCGCGCAGCAGCAAGCTTACGCATATCCTCAGTCATGTACCTTGTAGCACCACCGGTGGGAGAGTCAGGGTAGTTGGGCAGGGCGAAAAAGGCAGTGATGGCGAAGAAACCACTGGCAGCACCTTCAATGATGAAGAGCCACTTCCAGCCAGCGAGACCCATTGGACCGTCGAGACCGGCAAAGACACCGGCGGCGATAAGGCCGGAGAAGGCTTGGGCGAGGACGAGACCGGAGTATAGGAGGGCGACGCGGAGGGCAAATTCTCGACGGGTGTACCAGCAGGACATGAGGAAGACGGCCTAGATAATGTTAGGTATTGAGACGGAAAGGTGTTGGGGGGGACAGAGGGACGTACACCAGGGAAAAGAGGTGCCTCGACAATACCGAGGACGAACTGGACGCCCCAGAGACCACCAGCACTGGTGCAAAGAACGGTCAATGCTGAGATGGCAGACCAGATGAATGCAGCGACAGGTAAAAAAATCGAAGGTCGGACACGAGTGATCAACATGTTGGAAGGCAGCTGAGCAAGCATATATCCAACCGTCAAAACCGCAACAGCAGTCTATGCAAATTAGCTTCATCCCATAGCCACTTCCATAGCAACATACCTGATAATCTCCCTCCCCAAGGTTAAGATCCTCATTGAACGAGTTCAAACGCGCCTGAGCAATGTTTGTTCTGTTCAGGTAATTGAACATGTACAAGATCCATAGCTGGGGAAGCATAAATACGTCAAGCTTTCTCACAATCTTCTTCTCCAACTCCGCCGCGTTCGGCATGCCCAGACGCGCAACATGGTTGATATCCGCAAAGCCCTCCGTCGTCTTCTCCTGCACGATAGAAGGGGTGTCATTGAGGGCTGAACCAATGTCCTTGTGGTCATCACCACCAACAGCTGGTTTTTCGTCAGACATGGTGAACTACCTCGACACAGATACAAAAAGAGGAATAAGAACAAGAGGACAGAGAGAAAGGTCTGTCTACTGAGCACCCAAAACTCGACTTACCGCCCTGATTTTATACCCAGCTTAAAACTTCCTGATGTAAAACTCCACAGAAGAAAACAGGGTACTGCGTCAAGACTGCGGGAAAGCGATGATGGGGGACATCTTTTTCTTGTAACAGAAGGTGCTAAGAGTCTTGGCTTGTGTAAACGCTCACGGCCAAGAGAAAGCCAAGAGAAAAGCCAAGTTGGTAACGGCTATACTGTGGGGTGAGTAGACGTTACCATCGTCGGAGAGCAGGGACGGGTGTGGTAAATTTGGAGTATTTCTCGCGTAAGGAGGCTGAAAAGGCTACGGGAATATTCAGTCCCAGAGAACGGAGAATAGTCTATTACAACCTCAACTCCTCACGCTAACTTGCAACGATGATGAATGCCTCCAAATCATCCCCTAAAATTGTACCTTTGTAGGTGGCGTGACTCGTTTCTCAGGTCTTCTTGGCGAGTGATTTTCCTTCTTTCCCCAGGTCTTGGTCGGAGACCACTTCAACTGCCGATTCTCACCAGCCAAGACATCTGGGGTTTGTCTCTAAGCGAAATCCCCTCATCACCACGCACCCCACTGCAGTCGTTCCATCTCCGCCAGTCCTCCTATAACCAGCCTCTCAATTGTGGTCAGAAATGCCTCTTTATTCTTGGCGACCGACGGGAAAAATCCGGGATTCTTATGAGAAGCTTTTGGGAGATGCGGGATATTACAGGATTGGGGTCTTGGCTGTAACCTGGAGAGGAGTCTCTCATGAATCAGATTCCTTGCTGGAGTAGCAGCGCGTGGGGTAGAACTCCACATGACTCGGGGAATCTGAGGGGAATTCAAGTCTATTTTTGCTTACTTGATGCATACTACGTAGCTTAAATCTCGGTGAAGGTGGAAATAGGCGAAAGAATACCAAGGTGAAGTCTCGGTGAAATTATAGGAACCGAGGATTTGATCATAATGACAATTCATACGTGCCATAACACAACCACCCTCAAGGCCCTTTACGCAAATTGTTTATCCAATGCTGTGCTCCATATTTCTCCAAGACTGTAGCAAGGTCAAGGATATCCCCGCAATTAACTCCGTAGTCTGAAGCGCGTAACCTAAAACCTCAGCCGGTGCATTCATAACAACGACAAGACATTTGTTGGTTGAACAAAATGTGCTCGGATGGGGAGATTCACGGTTATCGTAGACGGCATATGGGATGATTCTTGGCTTGACTCTTGGCTACAGCAAAGAGAAGGAAAAAACCGGAGCCGCAAATAGCCAAGATATTTTATGTTGTTCTAGAATAGGGTAACGTGGTTGATAAGCGAGT